>JBBDGP010001900.1:0-65000 GCA_037952835.1 Lithobates septentrionalis | reverse complement strand
AATGTGAAGGAAAGTGACACCCAGGAGAACAGTGCTCTTCCTCTCTCTCCCAATAGAAGCACACCACCCTTTACCAGACATAAATTACCTCTTTTCTCAAAGAAAGTCAAACTCGCTTAACCACTTCCCATCCAGCATATAACAAGATGATGACTGGACAGGGCTCTCGTCGATCCGGGTGGACGTCATATCCCGGATCACACGCGGCCACGGGTCCGTGCAGCAGCGTGATCTGTCATCGGCTGCATCAATCGGACACAGCCGATGTCTGATTAGTGTACCAGCTCGCTGCCTGTACCATGTAACCACTGTGACCAATTACAGCAGGTCACATGACGGTTGTAAACATTGTGTACAATTGTGTTGCTATGTGTGATTGGTCAGTGTGATCCCATGGTACAGACAGGGCCAATCGCAGCCCATCTGTACCATGTGATTAGCTCTGGCCAATCATAGCTAATCAAAACAAAACAAACTGAATGAATCAGTTTCATTTAGTAAAATACTTGCTTGTAGCAATGTTTATAGCATTGTGTGCTATGGTAACATTATATTGCCCTGGTCACAGTGTGTAAAAAAAAGAAAATAAATGTAATAAAAAAAAAAAGAAAAAAGAAAAAAGTTTTGTGCTGTCACTATTCTGTGTCCCTGATCACTGCCACACCAGTATATAATGCTGTACTGCGTTGGTGACAGTATGTAAAAAGAAAATGTGTATTTTTTTTTTATTTCTTAATTTTCCAAAAAATTATGACAAAAAATGACAATTTCAAAAAACGTGCCATGCTTATTACTAAATACCTTACACCGTCTATTTTCCAAAAAGGGATAATTTTGGGGGTATTTGTACTCTCCTGACATTTTTGGGCCTCAAGAAATGAGATGAGGCCATCAGTAGATCAGGATTGATCTATTTTCAGATATATACCATCAGGGCTTTTTTCAGCGGGAACGTGGGGGAACGCAGTACCGGCACCTCCTGCACTGAATGTTTGTAATGGCAAAGGGTGCTGGGGTGTGCTGGAGGCTGGGGGATCTATTGTTGATGTGAAGGGTCTATTGTTGTTGGCTACTGGATGGTCCATTGATGCTGGCTGATGGGGGATCTATCGTTGCCGCCGGCCAATTGTTGCTGGGAGGGATCTACTGATGAGAGAGGGGTTTATTGTTGCTGGCTGCTGGAGGGTCTATTGCTGGTTTCTGGGAGATCTGTTGTTGCTGACAGGGGTCTATTGTTACTGGGGTGGATCTGTTGTTACTAGGGTGGATCTTTTGTTACTGGAGGGTCATTTTGTTGTGGGGGTTTATTGTTGAAAGAAGGGTGTATATCTTAATGCTTATTAATACAATCTATACAAATTACTTAGCACCACAAAATGATACTTGGTTCTTTATTCTCTAAAAAGGGGTAGAGGATGGAACCAAGGGGCGGTACTCAGAGGTAGATAGGGAGCGAAGACAAGGGGTGACTTGAAAAGGGGAGTTCCTGAAGCTATTCTCTGAGAAAAAAAAAGCCCTGTATACCATAGTTTGTGGACTCTATAACTTTCACACAGACTAAATAAGATACACTGATTTGGGTTATTTTTACCAAAGAAATGTAGCAGAATACAGTTTGACCTACACTTATGAAGAACTATTATTTATTTACAAAACAGAAACATTTTAAGTCTTTTTTAGATAATTTAGAACAAAGTAAAAAACCCAGCGGTGATTAAATACCACCAACAGAATTCTCTGGTTGTGTGAACAAAATGATAAAAATTGAGTTTGGGTACAGTGTTGCATAACCGCGCAATTGTCAACAGTGCTGAAAGCTGAAAATTGGCCTGAGCAAGAAGGGGCTAACAGTGCCGGTATTGAAGTGGTTAAAGTATCCCAAACGGATGTTCCCATATATTGCACACATGGACAATTGGATCTCCTCATATACAGTATCTCACAAAAGTGAGTACATCCCTCACATTTTTGTAAATATTTTATTATATCTTTTCATGTGACAACGCTGAAGAAATGACACCTTGCTACAAAGTAAAGTAGTGAGTGTACAGCTTGTATAACAGTGTAAATTTGCTGTCCCCTCAAAATAGCACACAGCCATTAATGTCAAAACCGCTGGCAACAAAATTGAGTACACCCCCAAGTCAGTGGCAGCTGGTGCTCAAAATTTTTGGGGGGGCGCAAACAAACTGAAAAATTATGAAAAAAATCCCATCAATTGCAGCCTCACTGTGCCATCAAACACAGCCACTGTGTCCATAAAACGCAGCCACTGTGCCCATCAAATGCAGCCACTGTGCCCATCAAAACGCAGCCACTGTGCCCATCAAAACGCAGCCACTTTGCCCATCAAACGCAGCCACTGTGCCCATCAATTGCCGCCACTGTACCATCAAACACAGCAACTGTGCCAAACGCAGCCACTGTGCCAAACGCAGCCACTGTGCTCATCTTATGAAGCCATTGTGCCCATCAAACGCAGCCACTGTGCCCATCAAACGCAGCCACTGTGTCCATCAAGCACAGCCACTGTGCCATCAAACGCAGCCACTGTGCCATCAAACGCAGCCACTGTGCCCATCAATTACCGCCACTGTACCATCAAACACAGCAACTGTGCCAAACGCAGCCACTGTGCCAAACGCAACCAATGTGCCCATATATTGCTGCCACTGTGCCAAACGCATCCACTGTGCACATCTAATGCAGCCTCATACGCAACTATATGTGCACAGGCATGTTTTTTCAAAACGTAAAATTTCTATAAGATAAAAAAAAGCAAATTAAAAAAAATACACATGCACAAGTAATCTCATACAGCAAAGCAACCCTTACTGCTCATATTTAGCACTGCCTATGTGTGACAGTCACTGTGTATAAAAATCTCCTCCTTGATTACTGCTGTTTTCCCTTAAAACAAACATGGAACAAAACTAGTACAATGTGTGTAGCCAGGTTGAGCTATAATCAATCCCTTTCTCCAGAGCTCTTTATTTACATTTATCTTTCTTCACCCACACAATCTCTTTTTATATACAGCTAAGCTGATCAGTCTCTGGTCCTACCTGCACATACTGTCCTCTGTATGATGTCAGTCCGCTCCTCACCGTCCAACACACAGGCAGCTCCTCTATCCCCCGACTAGGACCTGTACACTCACTCTGCTTCGTGGTCTGAGTCATGTGGTGTGCACATCAATCCCAGCATGCTCCGCTCCTCTCCACCTCCTGCCTCATCCTCACTAAAACAAAGCAGCTCCCGCCCGTAGTATACCAGGGGCGGAAGCCGATCGGCATTTTCGATTGCGCAACAAGGGGGGTTAATAGCCCGCAAATGAAGCGCAATGTCTGCAATCTTGTGATTGCATTGACGTGGCGCTTCCCATAGTGCACTGTGTGTGGTGCTTTTTTTCTCTTAAAGGGGCCGTTTTGAAAAAAAATATTTTTTTTTGTGACTACAGGAGGGGGGCAGCGCCCAGGCACCCCTATGGACAGGCCGCCACTGCCCTAAGTGAAAATGTCCAAATTATACCCAATTAGCCATTTTCTCTCCCCAGTGTCATCTGACTCGTTAGTTTTACAAGGTCTAAGGTGTGTTAAATTTGGTATTATCGCTTTCACTCTCTCATACTGGTGGTTGAAAGTTCAACATGGCACCTCATGGCAAAGAACTCTCTGAGGATCTAAAAAAAAGAATTGTTGCACTACATAAAGATGGCCTAGGCTATAAGAAGATTGTCAAGACCCTGAAAGTGAGCTGCAGCACGGTGGCCAAGACCATACAGCGGTTTAACAGGACAGGTTCCACTCAGAACAGGCCTCGCCATGGTCGACCAAAGAAGTTGAATGCACGTGCTCAGCATCGTATCAGAGGTTGTCTTTGGGAAATAGACACATGAGTGATGCCAGCATTGCTGCAGAGGTTGAAGGGGTGGGGGTGTCAGCCTGTCAGTGCTCAGACCCTACGCCTCACATTGCATCAAATTTCTCTGCATGGCTGTCATCCCAGAAGGAAGCCTCTTCTAAAGATGATGCCCAAGAAAGCCCGCAAACAGTTTGCTGAAGACAAGCAGACTAAGGACATGGATTACTGAAACTGTGGTCTGATGAGACCATGATAAACTTATTTGGTTCAGATGGTGTCAAGCGTGCTTGTCGGCAACCAGGTGAGGAGTACAAAGACAAGTGTGTCTTGCCTACAGTCAAGCATGATGGTGAAAGTGTCATGGTCTTTGGCTGCATGAGTGCTGCTGGCACTGGGGAGCTACAGTTTTTTTATACAATGCCAACATGTACTGTGACATACTGAAGCAGAGCATGATCCTCTCTCTTCGGAGACTGGGCCGCAGTGCAGTATTCCAACATGATAATGACCCCAAATACACCTCCAAGATGACCACTGCCTTGCTAAAGAAGCTGAGGGTAAAGGTGATGAACTGGCCAAGCATGTCTCCAGACCTAAGCCCTATTGAGCATTTGTGGGGCATCCTCAAATGGAAGATGGAGGAGCGCAGGGTCTCTAACATCCACCAGCTCCATGATGTCGTCATGGGGGGGGGGGGACTCCAGTGGCAACCTGTGAAGCTCTGGTGAACTCCATGCCCAAGAGGGTTAAGGCAGTGCTGGAAAATAATGGTGGCCACACAAAATATTGACACTTTGGGCCCAATTTGGACATTTTCACTTAGAGGTGTACTCACTTTTGTTGGCAGCAGTTTAGACATTAATGGCTGTGTGTTGCGTTATTTTGAGGGGACAGCAAATTTATACTGGTATAAAAGCTGTACACTCACTACTTTATATTGTAGCAAAGTGTAATTTCTTCAGTGTTGTCACATGAAAAGATATAATAAAATATTTACAAAAATGTGAGGGGTGCTGTATTTGACATTTAAGAGAACTCTTTCAACAATTAGTGATTATTTAGTAAAGGGTGGATAAATCTCCAAAGTCACAGCTCAAGATACATTTAGCCTGCACTGAGCAAATGGAGGAGATCTATATCACCTGCTTGCTGCTTCCCATCTCTACCATCACCTATTCCTCCATCTTACAAACCAGTATACAGTACATACCCTGCACTGCCTCATCAATTGGAACAGCTGTTCTCCTCTCTCTGTTTTTGTACAAAAGCAGATATTAAGACTTCTTTGGGGTTCTATATTCCTGCTCTCTTTTCTGTATCCTCTGTGTCTGTTTTCTTTTGTTCTGTGAAAAATGTTATTTTCTTGGCCTTCCTGTCCTTCATTCCTGCAATTTCTCTGTGTGTTCTTTTCTGCCTCCAATCCTTTCAGTTTTCACTCTGCTCCTAAATATCAAAGAGTGCCAAAGCTTCTTCCCCCCCATAAATGCCTCCACTCCTAGATAACCTATCCCCCCCCCCATCCACAATTCCAAGTGTCCCAGTGCTACAAATGTTTCTATTCCATATCTTATGTTTTTTTAAAGCAGAGGCCATGGAGAATAAACTGATGGCTGTTGCGATTTTTTATATGTCACATGACATGCACGGCTTTTTATCGAATTAGCAAAAAAAAAAAAACTAAAATGGATTTTAGTGCACACAAACAACACAATATAATACCCAATTTTTGGTAAAATATAAAGGTTATGTTGCATCAAGTGGATAAATACCAGACACAGCATGACTCAAAATTGCGTGCACAAATTAAATGGTGACGAACTATGGTACCTAAAATCTTTCATAGGTAATGCTTTAAAAGCCTTTACAGGTTATCAGTATGGAGTTAATCATGAATGTTGGCCCTAGAATTATTGCTCTCGCTCACATGTGTGGCGCAATTGCTGTGTACATATAAGCGCAGAACCTACACTTGCATTTGTGTGTATGTGCAAGGGGGCAGGGGTGTTTTTAATTTTTTTTTTAAATATAGAATTTTTTTATTTTATTACAATTTCTTCACACTTATTTTAAGGCTCCATGTGATAGCTGTGGGCAGCTGACAGGTACTCTTTATGGAAATATCAGGGGTCCATTAGACCTCAATCTCTCTGTTGCCCTCTGAAGAAGGGAATGACAGCTCAGAGCGTTCACAATGGCACGATTTGGCAGGTCAAATTGCATTTCAAATCGAAGCCTATTGGCGGCAATAGGAGCGTCCCATCGGTGCAACGCCGACTTTGCGGCAACGCACCGATTTCCAAAAGTAGTTCCTGCACTACTTTTGGCGACTTCTGGGATGATTTCAATAGACATCTGCACATGAACCTGCACAGATGTCTTTCAAGTCGCCCCCCCCCGAAGTTGGACAGAATTGTGGCTTTGAAATCGTGCGAGTTCAGATGAACTCACACTTTTTTAAAGCCGTGTTCAGTGTGAACAAGGGCTAAAAGTGGAATTGACAAAATAATCATCCCTTCAGGCTTCATTCATCACAAAAGGGATGGGGGAACAGATTTTCCTCCTTCTTCTCTGTGTTCACTGATCCTGGCTGTGTATCACAGTCCAGGGCTCCCTGATGGAATCAACACAGCCACCGTGAGGGGGGGGTACTGTAAAGGTGAACAGGCAGCTGTATATGACAAGCTGCATATGAAAAAAATACCAAATTTTTCATTAACTTGTTAAAGCTTATATGGGATTTTTTATTGGGTTCAGACCCGCTTTAATCAATTTTATATGCTGCTTTCATTCACTGCTTCCAGTAAAATCTTAAATCTTCAAAAAACGTTTTTAGGGTCACTTTCAACTCTGCTACCCACATCACAATTTGGCTCTGTCAAAGAACATTGGAGAAGTGACCACATTGCATTATGGATAAGATAGAGGAATATTTATGCTCAACGTTGTCTAGTGAAAATCTAAACAGGACTAGTTAAGTCATTTGGGAAGCAGCAGAGGCATTTTCAAATTAGTAACTAGAGCATACAATTTCTGCTGTTGACTTCTATCAGCACACAGGTTAGCTTAATATGCTTTTTTCCAAGTACCAGTACAATTCAATAGAAAAAAACAAAAAAAACAAAAAAAATGTTTCAGTAGCATGCATTTTGAGTCAAATTTACCTAGAATAGCAGGCAATTGTTGGATAAATCAGGTATATATAGCAGGAGCATTTTAAGATTTAATTTATTTATAGAGAACTGTAATTTTTTTCCAAAATTGCTGATTTTTGTTGTTGCTACTTTATATTTAGCAGTTGTTTTCTGTCTTTTTTTATGCAACCAATTTTGTTTCAATGTATTAGTCAGATGCATACAATAGTGCAGTCTCATTGCTAGCAATGAGTTGCACCAAAATGCACATAGCTAGTTAACTGGAACTTCCTTATTAAGTGTATATATAAACTGGAAGCATATGATATATAACTTCTGTATACAGAAATAATTAGATCTAAAATGCTCTTCTTGTGCCCTATGCTGCAGTTTGCCAGCATTGAAAAACAGTGAAAAGTCACATGTCTCAGATGTAGTTACTTCTCTTCCAAATAAAAACAATGGTGTTTTCATGCCTGGACTTATTATTATTCCGAGAATGTACTAATTTGTTACATCCAAGATGATGGTTGGTTTGGTCCATGAAAAGGGCAATGTGCCAACTGCTGCAGTTAAGTAAAAGGACTTCTTTCATTCAGAGTGGTGGGACAGAAATTAGCCTGCAGTGCATGTAGGTGGGGGGAGGCAGGTTGCCAGGGGAGGACATCCTAAAATCAGGCTTTGCTGAGCTTGATTCTGAATGAAGCTCAAACTACGATTTCACTAGGTGTCAGCATGGGCAGGGGCATTTTAAATCGCTAGTAGTCTGAAGAACAACTGATGAGTGTTTTATCCCTGCAGGCTATGGATGCTGTTTCACAAGGCCTTGCGTGTATTTAATATGCTGCCGTTGGTAGAATTAAGCTTAGATAATTGTCTACTTACATGAAGCCCTGTCATATTGGAACATGAGTGAAGAGACATGCTTTGCAAAGTGGAACTATGAAATAGGTTTATCTTTATTACTACGTGTAGTTTTTGTTCCAGCCATCTGAATTTGAATACAAATCAAGAGTATTATTCTGTATCTTAAGACTGCTGAAACCAGGGTGGTCTGGTAATTTTGTTTTACATGCATGACATTGCTTGAGGTCATTAGTTGTAAATCTTACTACAAAAAGATTGCAAATATATGCAGCCCATTTGTACTTTCCGAATACATATTTTAAGAGCTGTTAGGTGGGGCTCAGACCTACATGGCAGATTGCTGGCCACTCAAAAGATGGTTCGCTATGGGACATTTACACATATATTGAGGATCCATGTATTGCTTTATGGAATACATTATTGTGGACTTAAAACAGTTAATCCTTTTTTATTTATTGTATCTGCTTTATAAATCTGGTTTGAAAAGTTTGTTCAAGTGACCTCTCTACTTTGAATATGGATTATGCTTTTTAATACGCTTTATTTATCTTTTAAGTGGATTTTAATTAAATCCTCTTCTGAAAACGACCCTTTCATTGCAAAAGAAAAAAAAAAGTAGGAAAAGGGAATAAAATATGAAAGGAATCATCCTTAAATCTGTATGTTGAAAATAAAAAAAATTCAGTGACTAAAAAGACTACAACATTGCAACTTTATTAAAATAAAAGTAAACCGTTTTACCAGAAACAAAAAACTTTTTTATGTTTTGTAATCTATTTATTTGTGTGCCTGTTTAAAAAGCAAGGAAACATACATTCTATTTTAATGTATCAGCATAGTAGTAAATTACAAATTGCAAGTACTAAAGGTAATACATACATACCTATAGTGTTAGTAAAATTGTATTTAGATTTGTGTTGGTGTATATAGCTTAGATAAACTTGAACAATTAAATATATATTTTTAGAATGTAAGCTTGCTAAATAAAAAAAACTGTGCATGCATAAAAAAGTGGTTCATTTGAACAGTGGTGTGGAAAAGTACATTGTGTTGCTTTCTTTTCAGTTCATAACAGAGGAACAAACATTTCTTTAATAAGACTACTGAACACTCATTTTGTTGCAAAAAGCTTAGATAAGGATCAGGCCCCTGTGAATCACAGCACTGACCTTTCACCTCAAAAGTTCTGAAGCGCTTTGGCACAAGAAGAGTTAGGCATTATTATGCATTGGACTTTCCATTTCTAAAGAGTCTCTGTGCTTGCTCCTTGATAGACTTTGCTTGCTGGAAATGAGAACTGTACTTTGGCAGTACTAGACAAGCACTGGATTTGCTCTGCCAAGTCATTATGACATAATCCTTCATTAATCCTTATTCTGTGCGAGCCCCTTTAGAGTCACAGAAGCCGCTGGTCTGCTTAGGAAGACACTCTTAACTGAAGACAATAATGTTTACTTTACTATAACTTCACATGTTATAAAGCACTGGAAATGCTTCTTTTTTTGTTGTTTGTCACATTGCTGTAGTTAGTGCATAGAAAGAGGTCTAGCAATAAGTATTTAAAAGGAAAGTATAGTGTTTCTTCGTATAATTTGTTTATAAATTTTTAGCACAAAAAAACTATATTTTATTTCAATTAGGAAAGTATGAAATACGGGATATAAATATGTCATATTTACCCCATGTAAGCAGGAGGTGGCAAATGTGAGTCAGTTAGTCCAATGTTTTGGATTTATTACTGACATACTGTGAATAAAGACTTTAAACACGAGGTCTCAGACTGCATATGCACTATATTATTAAAAGTATCGGGACGCCTGCCTTTACACACACACATGAACTTTAATGGCATCCCAGTCTTAGGCCTGATTC
This sequence comes from Lithobates septentrionalis, assembly GCA_037952835.1. Classification (NCBI taxonomy): domain Eukaryota; kingdom Metazoa; phylum Chordata; class Amphibia; order Anura; family Ranidae; genus Lithobates; species Lithobates septentrionalis. Next base: position 55,266 of record JBBDGP010001900.1, on the reverse strand, counting down.
ACACCTATGCAGGTTGCAGTTTGCATATTCCAGGTGCATTTTGCATTTTTCAATACACGCTTTTGATCCATTGAAGTCTATGGAACCAAAAACCAGAAACAATATCTCTGGCCCTTTCCATAAAATGCAGAGATGTAAACTACATCTATAGGAAACCATGTTAAATGGACTGTAGTGTGTTTCTGCAAAACTCATAACGCACTAAAAAATGCATAGGTGTGAACCCGGCCTTAGTCCGTAGGGTTCAATTTTAAGTTGGCCCACCCTTTGCAGCTATAACAGCTTCAACTCTTCTATGAAGACTGTCCACAAGGTTTAGGAGTGTGTCTATGGGAATGTTTGACCATTCTTCCAGGAACGCATTTGTGAGGTCAGGCACTGATGTGGACGAGATGGCCTGGCTCGCAGTCTCCGCTCTAATTCATCCCAAAGGTGTTCTATCAGGTTAAGGTCAGGACTCTCTGTGCAGGCCAGTCAAGTTTCTCCACCCAAAACTCACTCATCCATGTCTTTATGGACCTTGTTTGTGCACTGGTGCGTAGTCATATTGGAACAAGAAGGGGGCATCCCCAAACTGTTCCCACAAAGTTGGGAGCATGAAATTGTCCAAAAAGTCTTGGTATGCTGACGCCTTAAGAGTTCCCTTCACTTGAACTAAGGGGCCAAGCCCAACCCCTGAAAAACAACCCACACCATAATACCCCCTCCACCAAATGATTTGTACCAGTGCACAAAGGTCCATAAAGACATAGATGAGCAATTTTGGGGTGGAGGAACTTGACTGGCCTACACAGAGTCCTGACCTCAACCCCAAAACACCTTTGGGATGAATTAGAGCAGACTGACCTCACAAATGCGCTTCTAGAAGAATGGTCAAACATTCCCAAAGACACACTCCTAAACCTTGTGAACAGCCTTCCCAGAAGAGTCTTACGACTCCAAACCATGCGAGTCCAAACCATGCGTCAGGACAGCGATGGAAACCGACAACCAGGTTGGTCCAAAAGATGGTGGCGTGGGGAAAAAATGAAATCACCAAGATCCGAACGTAAAATGGAATAGAAAAACAGGCTCCATATGGTGCAGGTCAATGAAAAACGGTTTTAATATAAAAATATCGTACAAATCAATGCAACATAAAAAGGTGATCACAAGGTAAAAATATGTAAATAAAAGCAATGTGGGAAGCAAGATGCTGCCGGTCTTGTGATTTTTCTAAACACCTGAAGATGACACTCCTCACTCACCCAGCACTCACTGACACACCTTGAGGTATTTCAAAGAATTTATTAGGCCAAGTATAGTTTAAAAGAAGAGAGGACTAGCAAGTGAACATATACAAACAATGAAGAGGACAACAATGTGACTCTTATGCCCTGTACACACGGTCGGATTTTCCGACGGAAAATGTGTGATAGGACCTTGTTGTCGGAAATTCTGACCATGTGTAGGCTCCATCACACATTTTCCATCGGATTTTCCGACACACAAAGTTTGAGAGCAGGCTATAAAATTTTCCGACAACAAAATCCGTTGTCGGAAATTTCGATCGTGTGTACACAAATCCGACGGACAAAGTGCCATGCATGCTCAGAATAAATAAAGAGATGAAAGCTATTGGCCACTGCCCCGTTTATAGTCCCGACGTACGTGTTTTACGTCACCGCGTTTAGAACGATCGGATTTTCCGACAACTTTGTGTGACCGTGTGTATGCAAGACAAGTTTGAGCCAACATCCGTTGGAAAAAATCCTAGGATTTTGTTGTCGGAATGTCCGAACAAAGTCCGACCGTGTGTACGGGGCATTAGAGATATAGTTAAACACCTGCAATATTCTGACTATTAGTAATTAAAATAACTGAACTACATTTACCTAGCAACAGTATATAAAGATGATCCTAACTTGTTATAACAGTCCCTGTTTTGTCTCACCAGCCAGTGATTGATGAAAAAAAGAAATATGGCCGGCAACATTGGGACCATTGAATAAAGCACGACAGTTCCCAAAAGACAAAAGATTAACTTGATGTTAGTCCCTTACCAGACCCAGGGCACCCTCTTCTGAGTCTCTGGACATGTGTTCTGATCAAAGATGGGGGGGACCTGTAAAAAAACAGAAAATTTGGGGGAAAAAATAACTGTTTTTTTTCCCATTTTTTTTCAAGCTGTTTTTTGTTTTGGAAAAATTGGTAAAAAAAGAAGTGTCACGTACCTGGTTGGTGAGCATAATGTGCAGAGGAAGGCCTCTCGTACAGCTCTGGCTCAAGGGTCACTGATGGTGAGACAGTAACCGCTAGAGCACGGCGAGGTAAGAGCACCTATTATCAGTCCAGTAGTCTGTGCTGGTAGTAGCCACTGATTCACGGAAGGGAAGCCTGGAGCAGCTGACAACAGGCAGATGAGGCAGCAGGTAGATGTGACAGCAGGATGGCTGGATGCAGGCAGACTGGCTCTGCACTTGGCTGGTGACAGACTGGATACACAGCAGGAAGCAGGAGCCCGAAGATGATGAGCTGGACTGAAAGGAGCTGTAGCAGGCTGGATGCAGGGTCAGACGGCAGATCTGGCATAAACGGAAGACAGCAGAAAAGTCAGGTCACAAGCAATGTCGGCAATGGATGAAGGATCAAACAGGAGCAGCAGGCAGAGGCAGAATCCAGGGTCAAACCAGGGGTCAGGAGAGGTAGCAGACAGGATTAGTCAGGTACAAGTCTGAGTCAAACATAGGAATCAGGAACACACACAGAACGCTATAGACCAAACAGCAATTATCCAGTGCAGAAGCTCCATTTAAATAGGCTGTTTGGCGCCAATATTGATGACAGGTGCGCGTTCGCATCTGCCCACAACTGGTTGACCTATTCCCAGCCAGCGCTTTCATGTGCACCTTGAAACTGCATCTGCACTATGGCAGAGCCTTTCCTGAAAAGAGGTGTGGAATATGTTCTTTTACAATGATAAGTAATATATCTATGACATGGTATTCAAACTATATAACATAAAGACCTTAATTAATGAAATATTTGAGTTGTTATGTAAAGTCTTAAATTATTGAAAGTTCTCTCATAATAATTTAAAAGCTTCCTGCCAATATGCATTTTCAGTTAATGACAATGCTAATCCAAAAGCATATAATGCTTTTGCAAGAACTTGATCAATTTTCTCCTGATTTTCAGGTGTCATTTTCTCTATAAATTAAGGGATTGTGCATTTTTGGGAGGCCGTGGTTTGCATTTCCTTACTTGAAGATGCTGCTGCTGAAGAAACACTTTGTGATCATCCAGAAGCAGCAGAAAGAGTGTTTCTGAAAGGAGCACTCTGGAAGGAAAGGCAACTTGCATTTTCATTAAGGTCCTCACCATTAAATTCCATAAAGTATTATCATATATAGGGATGAGCTTCGCGTTCCAGTCAAACCCATGTTCGACTCGAACATCATCTGTTCGATCGTTCGCCAAATTGCGAACGATATGGGCCGTTCGTGCCAAATTTGTGTGGCGCGTCACGGCCCATAATTCACTGCGGCATCGCAGTGCATTGCTGGCTGATGATTGGCCAAGCATGCACTATGACCCGCATGCTTGGCCAATCACAGCGCCGTCAGTAGAGAGAGCTGTAATTGGCCAAAGCCAGGGTGGCTTTGGCCAATTATGGCTCAGGGGGTTTAGAACACGCCCCACACTATATAAGGCCGCCTGCACGGCGGCCCTGTGTAGTGTGTTTCGGCGTGCTTAGAGAGAGAGAGAGAGACAGTGTCATTTCATTTGAGTTAGCTAGATTAGGCAGGACAGTCAGTAAGTTAGCTGCACTTACAGTGAATTGTGTGTATATATATGCATCCCAGGTGTTGTGTGTATATATATATATATATATATATATATATATATATATATATATATACACTGTATTCAGTTTAGCTAGATCCGTTCCTGTTATCTTCCTACTGACAGACAGGCTTGTTTTGTTACAGTATTTACAGCTACCTGAAGAAAATTGCTGGTGTTCTTTTGATGCTATTAGTACCACAGTCAGGCAGCTAGACTATTTACAGTTAGTGTAGTGCGTCCTCCTCACAGTGTTCAGTTAAAGCTACAAGTTAGTTCAGTGTGACCTCTGCACAGTGTTCAGCTAAAACTACAAGTTAGTGTAGTGGGTCCTCCTCACAGTGTTCAGCTAAAGCTACAAATTAGTTTAGTGTGACCTCTGCACAGTGTTCAGCTAAAGCTACAAGTTAGTTTAGTGTGACCTCTGCACAGTGTTCAGCTAAAGCTACACGTTAGTGTAGTGCCTCCTCTGAACAGTGTTCAGCTAAAACTACAAGTTAGTGTAGTGCGACCTCTGCACAGTGTTCAGCTAAAGCTACAAGTTAGTGTAGTGTGACCTCTGAACGGTGTTCAGTTAAAACTACAAGTTAGTGTAGTGCGACTTCTGCACAGTGTTCAGCTAAAGCTACAAGTTAGTGTAGTGCGTCCTCCTCACAGTGTTCAGCTAAAGCTACAAGTTAGTTTAGTGTGACCTCTGCACAGTGTATAGCTAAAGCTACAAGTTAGGGTAGTGCGTCCTCCTCACAGTGTTCAGCTAAAGCTACAAGTTAGTGTAGTGCTACCTCTGCACAGTGTTCAGCTAAAGCTACAAGTTAGTGTAGTGTGTCCTCTGAACAGTGTTCAGCTAAAGTTACAAGTTAGTGTAGTGCATCCTCCTCACAGTGTTCAGCTAAAACTACAAGTTAGATTTTTGCGAGCTCTGCACAGTGTTCAGCTAAAGCTACCGGTAGAAGGATGGTGGTGTTTTCCTGATCCTATCACTACCGCAGGCAGCTAAATAAGCTACAAGTTCGTTTTTTGCGAGCTCTGCACAGTGTTCACCTAAAGCTACCTGTAGAAGGTTGGTGGTGTTTTCCTGATCATATCACTACCGCAGGCAGCTAAATAAGCTACAAGTTCGTTTTTTGCGAGCTCTGCACAGTGTTCAGCTAAAACTACAAGTTAGTGTAGTGCAAGCTCTGCACAGTGTTCAGCTAAAGCTACCTGTAGAAGGTTGGTGGTGTTTTCCTGATCCTATCACTACCGCAGGCAGCTAAATAAGCTACAAGTTAGTTTTTTGCGAGCTCTGCACAGTGTTCACCTAAAGCTACCTGTAGAAGGTTGGTGGTGTTTTCCTGATCCTATCACTACCGCAGGCAGCTAAATAAGCTACAAGTTATTTTTTTGCGAGCTCTGCACAGTGTTCAGCTAAAGCTACCTGTAGAAGGTTGGTGGTGTTTTCCTGATCCTATCACTACCGCAGGCAGCTAAATAAGCTACAAGTTAGTTTTTTGCGAGCTCTGCACAGTGTTCAGCTAAAACTACAAGTTAGTGTAGTGTGAGCTTTGCACAGTGTTCAGCTAAAGCTACCTGTAGAAGGTTGGTGGTGTTTTCCTGATCCTATCACTACTGCAGGCAGCTAAATAGGCTACAAGTTAGTTTTTTGCGAGCTCTGCACAGTGTTCACCTAAAGCTACCTGTAGAAGGTTGGTGGTGTTGTCCTGATCCTATCACTACCGCAGGCAGCTAAATAAGCTACAAGTTAGTTTTTTGCAAGCTCTGCACAGTGTTCAGCTAAAACAACAAGTTAGTGTAGTGTGAGCTCTGCACAGTGTTCACCTAAATCTACCTGTAGAAGGTTGGTGGTGTTTTCCTGATCCTATCACTACCGCAGGCAGCTAAATAAGCTACAAGTTCGTTTTTTGCGAGCTCTGCACAGTGTTCAGCTAAAACTACATGTTAGTGTAGTGAGAGCTCTGCACAGTGTTCAGCTAAAGCTACCTGTAGAAGGTTGGTGGTGTTTTCCTGATCCTATCACTATCCTATCTCTTCCTTCTCACATTGGTGTCTTCTATCCTCAAATTATCTTTACTCTACCCCTCCTCTCTTCCCTGCAGCATGCACATTTCACCCTCACTCCTACCCTCTCCCTACTATGGCACCCATCATCTCCTGCATTTGCTGCACCCACATGCTGACATAAACACCAGGGCCACTAGACACGTGCGCTCATGCACATCCCACTCCCACCTTGCCTTCCTCGCCCTCCTCCTTCTCCTAGTCTCAGGTGACATTTCTCCTAATCCTGGTCCGCCATTTTCCAAATGCAAGCCACGTATCCAATACCCCTCCCCCTCTGGCAGCCACCGCAATCCACTCAGTTTAATTTCTATCCCCCTGCTTCCTCAAAGCACCCCACCAATCTCATGCGCCCTTTGCCGCTCCATCTGTAACAAGCTAACATCTGTACATGACCTCTTCATCTCTCATGGCTTGAACATACTCGCCATAACAGAAACCTGGCTTCAAAATTTTGACTCAGCTTCTGCTGCCGCCCTCTCCCATGGTGGTCTCCGTTGGACTCACTGCCCCAGACCCAACAGACAGAAAGGAGGTGGAGTTGGCTTCCTTCTATCCCCACAAAGCACCTTCCAAGTCCTTCCTGTCCCTCCCTCTCTTCTTTCGAGATGCACTGTATTCGTCTGTTTTCTCCCATTTCTCTGAGGATTGCAGCAATTTATCGGCCTCCAGGACCGGTATCGCGCTTTCTTGATGACTTTGCTGCCTGGCTACCCTACTTTCTCTCCTCTGAAATACTCACCATTATTCTTGGTGACTTTAACATTCCTGTCAATGTTAACAGCCCAACTACAGCTAAACTTCTCGATTTAACCTCATCTTTTGACCTAATCCAATGGACACATACTTCCACTCACTCCAATGGTAATAACCTTGACCTTGTATTCTCCCATCTCTGCAACCCTGGCAACCTCACCAACACCCCCTTTCCTCTATCTGATCACAACCTCATTACTTTCACTGTTTCCTTGCCTTCAACCACCCATCCCTCCAAGCACCAAACAATTACTTGTAGAAACCTTCGCCACTTTAACCCTTCTCTTCTCTATTCTGCTACTGACTACCTATATGACATAATCTCTCCCCTGTCCTGTCCTGACCTGGCCACCTCTGTCTACAACAGTTCACTCTCATCATCACTAGATGCACTTGCTCCTCTAACCACACGCAGAATCAGGCCCCGACCGTTACAACCCTGGCAAACTGACAACACTAGAAATCTCAAGAGACATTGCCGTGCTCTTGAACGACTGTGGCCTAAAACCAAATGCCTGCAAGACTTCACCCTATATAAATCTGCCCTTCTAAAATACAATTCATGCCTCCATGCTGCCAAACAAGCCTACTTTGTCTCTCTTATTAATTCCTTGTCATCCAGTCCCCGTCGGCTCTTCTCAACCTTTAACTCTCTGCTTCGTCCACCACCCCCTCTACCCACTAACTCACTCACTGCCCAAGAGATTGCCAATCACTTCAAAGACAAGATCGATGCAATTCGTCAGGACATCTCCACTGTGCGTACGTCTTCCCCACCCAACATACCTTGCCTAGCAGCACATTCAACACTCTCCCCTTTTGAATTGGCTACTACAGAAGAGGTTACAAAAATTTTCTCGGATGCCCACCTAACCAATTGTCCTTTGGATCCTGTTCCCTCACAACTACTACGGTCACCCTCTTCTTCTATCCTATGCTCCCTCACCCACATCTTCAATCGCTCCCTCTCTAGTGGCATCTTCCCCTCCCCTCTAAAACATGCGCAGATCACTCCCATTCTTAAAAAGCCCTCACTGGACCCTACCGACCTGAACAACTTAAGACCCATCTCATTGCTCCCATTCACCTCTAAACTTCTAGAACGCTTAGTCTACAACCGTCTTAGCTCCTACCTCAATGAAAATAACCTTCTTGACCCCTTACAGTCTGGCTTTCGCTCGCAGCACTCCACGGAAACTGCCTTACTAAAAATCACTAACGATTTACTAACTGCTAAAACCAACAGCCAGTACTCCATACTCCTACTACTTGACCTCTCTGTGGCCTTTGATACTGTTGACCACCCGCTCCTTCTCAATAAGCTACATTCCCTTGGCCTCCGAGATTCTGCTCTATCCTGGTTCTCTGCCTATTTATCACAGCGCTCCTTCAGTGTCACCTACAACTCTGTCTCCTCCTTTCCATTGCCCTTTTCTGTGGGGGTCCCCCAAGGCTCGGTTCTTGGACCCCTTCTCTTCTCTATCTACACCTCCTCCCTCGGTCACTTAATAACTGCCCACGGCTTCCAATACCACTTATACGCTGATGACACCTAAATCTATCTGTCTACTCCTCACCTCACTCCTTCAGTCTCCTCCCGCATTACTAACTTACTAACTGACATATCAGCATGGATGTCCCACCACTTCCTTAAACGAAATCTCTCTAAAACTGAGCTATTAATATTCCCCCCGCCCGTGTACCCCTCCACGACTTTTCCATCAAAATCAACAATGCAACCATCAGTCCCTCCCCTCACGCCAGGGTACTAGGTGTAATCCTAGACTCTGACTTGTCATTTCAGCCTCAAATCCAATCGTTGTCAAAAGTTTGCAGAATTCACCTCAGTAACATCTCTAAAATTCGCCCCTTTTTAACAAATGAAACCACCAAGCTCCTCATTCACTCCCTTGTTATCTCTCGCCTTGACTATTGCAACTCCCTTCTCATTGGCTTACCTCTCCATAGGCTATCCCCTCTTCAGTCTATCATGAATGCTGCTGCCAGACTTATCCACCTTACCAACCACTCAGTGTCTGCCAACCCTCTACTCCAATCCCTACACTGGCTCCCAATCACCCAGCGAGATAATTTCAAAGTACTAACCACAACATACAAAGCCATTCGCAACTCTGCCCCGAGATACATCACTAATCTTGTCTCCAAATATCATCCAAATCGACCTCTCCGCTCCTCTCAAGACCTCCTGCTTTCAAGCTCTCTCATCTCCTCCTCCCATGCTCGTCTCCAGGATTTCTCCAGAGCCTCTCCCATCCTCTGGACCTCGCTACCTCCATCTATCCGGCTATCCCTTACTCTTGCTACCTTCAGGCGATCCCTGAAAACTCATCTCTTCAGGAAAGCCTATCACGTCTCCAACTAATCTCCTACCACTTCCACCAGCTCATTCCCCACAGTTACAACCTTTTGTACCACCTGCCCCACCCTATTAGATTGTAAGCTCTTCTGAGCAGGGCCCTCTTAATCCTCTTGTATTTTATTCTATTATAACTGTATTGTCTCCCTTTTATATTGTAAAGTGCTGCGTAAACTGTTGGCGCTATATAAATCGTGAATAATAATAATAATACCGCTGGCAGCTAAATAAGCTACAAGTTAGTTTTTTGCGAGCTCTGAACAGTGTTCACCTAAAGCTACCTGTAGAAGGTTGGTGGTGTTTTCCTGATCCTATCACTACCGCAGGCAGCTAAATAAGCTACAAGTTATTTTTTTGCGAGCTCTGCGCAGAGTTCACCTAAGGCTACCTGTAGAAGGTTGGTGGTGTTTTCCTGATCCTATCAATACCGCAGGCAGCTAAATAAGCTACAAGTTAGTTTTTTGCGAGCTCTGCACAGTGTTCAGCTAAAGCTACCTGTAGAAGGTTGGTGGTGTTTTCCTGATCCTATCACTAGCGCAGGGAGCTAAATAAGCTACAAGTTAGTTTTTTGCGAGCTCTGCACAGTGTTCAGCTAAAGCTACCTGTAGAAGGTTGGTGGTGTTTTCCTGATCCTATCACTAGCGCAGGGAGCTAAATAAGCTACAAGTTAGTTTTTTGCGAGCTCTGCACAGTGTTCAGCTAAAGCTACCTGTAGAAGGTTGGTGGTGTTCTCATACTACAGGCAGGCAGTTGATTTTGCTAGCTGCAGCATCAGTATATATATATATATATATATATATATATATATCCCAGCTTAGTGCAGCTACAGGCCATTAGTATGTCTGGAAGGCCAACAAGGAGAGGCAGACAGTCACAAACCAATAAAAGAGGGCAAGCAGGCTCTGTGTCTAGAGGCAACAGTGCTGGTTGTGGAGACGGTGCATCCTCATCAGCACGTGGCCGTCGGACACGCTTGGCCTTTTTTTCGGCAGCTGGCCGTGTTGAGTCGCAACATGCGGAAGACTTGGTCGAGTGGATGACCAAGCCGTCTTCATCCTCCTCATCCTCTCTCACCCATGCTCAGGGTACTTTGTCTGGCAAAGCAGCTGCCAACGCGGCCTCTTCCCTTGGCTCAATGGCATCAGTGACTCCTTCCCTAGCCCCACCATGTCCTCCTGAGGAGTCCCTCGAACTGTTTGATCACAGTGTTGGGTACATGCTCCAGGAGGATGCCCAGCGTTTAGAAGGCTCTGATGATGATACTGAGCTAGATGAAGGCAGTAACGTGAGCACGGACAGAGGGGGTGACCAAGAAGGACAGCAATCTGGCAGTCATGCTCCCCCTGCTGTAGCATACTGCCAGGTTTGCTCCAGTGATGAGGAGGGAGGTGATGATGAGGTCACTGACTCAACGTGGGTGCCTGATAGGAGAGAGGAGGAGGAGGAGGAGGAACATCACCAACGAGGCAGGATGCCCTCCAGGGGCCAGCCTAAGGGCAGCACACTGACTGTATCACACCCCAAAGCTCCGCATGTGCAGGGCGCTGCTGTCTCTGCACATTATTCCATTATTCTTTGGTGTGGGCCTTTTTTGAGACGAGTGCATCAGATCGCACCGCTGCTATTTGCAACATATGTCTCAAGCGTATCTCGCGTGGCCAAAACATCTCCCGCTTGGGCACCACATGCTTGACCAGACATATGTTGACCTGCCATGAAGTTCGTTGGCAAGCGTATCTAAAAGACCCACACCAAAGAACAAAGAGGACCTCTCCTTGCTCCTCATCAGCTGAGATCTCCAACCCCACTATACCTTCAGTCCTCTCTGAGACCTGCACTGAGAGGAATGAAGGTGTAGAATTAGGTGTGTCACAGCCAAGTACTTGTGGGCAATCTGCTTTCGGTACACCGACATCAGATTGTACCAGGCAAATTTCCCTGCCCCAGCTGCTGCACCGCCGAAAGAAGTTCATTCCCAGCCATCCACATGCCCAGCGGTTGAATGCTAGCTTGGCTAAATTGCTAGCACTTCAACTGCTGCCTTTTCAGTTGGTAGACTCTGGCCCCTTCCATGAGTTTGTGGAATGTGCGGTTCCTCAGTGGCAGGTACCCAAATGCCACTTTTTCTCACGGAAGGCGATTCCGGCTCTCTACCGGCATGTAGAAGGCCATGTCCATGCCTCGCTGCACAGGGCGGTCAGCGGTAAGGTGCATATTACCGCTGACTCTTGGTCCAGCAGGCATGGACAGGGACGTTACGTAAGTTTCACCGCGCATTGGGTGACTCTGCTGGCAGCTGGGAAGGATGCAGGACAAGGTGCAGTAGTGTTGGAGGTTATTCCGCCACCACGCCTCCAAAATGCCACTACTAATGATTGTGACACACCTCTCTCCTCCACCCCCTCCTCTTCTTCTTCCTCCATGGCCTCTTCCTGTGCTTTGTCCTCGGAACCAGCGGTGCTCCGTAGCCATTCAAGGGGCTACGCAAGTATGCAGGCCAAAAGATGCCATGTGGTGCTTGAGCTGGTGTGCTTGGGGGACAGGAGCCACACTGGGGCAGAGGTTCTGTCAGCTCTGCAGGGGCAGGTTCAGAGGTGGTTGACGCCACGCCAACTTAAGGCAGGAATGGTGGTTTGTGACAATGGCACCAACCTCCTCTCTGCCCTCCGACAGGGACAAATGACCCATGTGCCCTGTTTGGCTCACGTCCTTAACTTGGTGGTGCAGCGGTTCTTGGGCAGGTACCCGGGCTTACAGGATGTCCTGAGGCAGGCCAGGAAAGTCTGTGTGCATTTCCGCCGGTCATATAATGCCAGAGCTCGGATGGCAGACCTCCAAAAGGAGTTTAACCTGCTCAAGAACCGCCTAATCTGTGACATGCCCACCAGGTGGAACTTAACGTTGGCCATGCTGCAGCGGCTGCACATGCAGCAGAGGGCCATCAATGAGTACCTGTGCAACTATGGCACCAGGACAGGGTCAGGGGAGCTTGTTTTTTTTCCCCACGCCAGTGGGCCATGATCAAGGATGCATGCACTGTCCTGTCACCATTTGAGGAGGACACGAGGATGGTGAGCAGTGACAGTGCATGCATCAGTGACACTGTCCCCCTTGTCCACCTGTTGCAGCACACGCTGCGTGGAATAATGGACAGGGCACTTGAGGCAGAACAGAGGCAGGAAGAGGAGGACTTCCTTAGCTCTCAAGGCCCCATTTATTCAGACAGTGTTCCTGCGTGCCCGCCGATCACACAGGAAGAGGAGGAGGAGGAGGATTGTGTCAGTATGGAGCCTGGCACTCAGCATCAGCAGCAGTCTTTAAGGGATCAGTCCCAAAAAACACATGGACTTGTACGTGGCTGGGAGGAGGTGGCTGTGGACCATGTCGTCCTTAGTGACCCAGAGGACTCCGGAACGAATGCCTCAGCAAACCTACGCTGCATGGCCTCCCTGATCCTGCAAAGCCTGCGTAAGGATCCTCGTATTCGTGGTATCAAGGAGAAGGACCAATACTGGCTGGCAACACTCCTTGATCCACGTTACAAGGGTAAGGTTGCAGATTTTATCTTGCCGTCGCAGAGGGAGCAGAGGATGAAACATCTTCGGGAGGCCTTGCAGAAAGGTCTGTGCAACGCGTTCCCAGAGAATGGGAGGATAGAAACTCCTGTTTCTGGACAACGTGTTGCTGAGGCTTCGGTCAGTCAAAGAAGGAGCGGTGGAGAAGGTGGCCGTCTGACTGATGCGTTCAGACAATTTTTTAGTCCGCAGCCCCAAGGTTTGATCGGTTCCAGCAACCATCGCCAGCGTCTGTTTTACATGGTGCAGGAATACCTAGGGGCAAGATCTGATTTGGACACCTTTCCCACCGAAAATCCTCTGGGTTACTGGGTCTTGAGGATGGATCACTGGCCAGAGCTTGCACAGTACGCAACTGAGCTACTGGCCTGTCCTGCATCCAGCGTTCTTTCGGAACGCACATTCAGTGCTGCCGGAGGCTTTGTAACCGATCACAGCGTGCGTCTGTCCACAGACTCGGTCGATCGACTGACCTTCATAAAAATGAATCAGTCTTGGATCACCACCAGCTACCAAGCACCTGATGCTAATGTAACCAAATAATTTTTTTTGAAATCTCAGATCCCTTCAAAGACTGCCTATGCTGATGCTGAGTGACTATCCTGAGTAATTATCCTCTTCCTCCTCAATGATCATGCTGATAGCTTGTAAAAACATTTTTGGTTCTGGGCACCGCCACCAGTGCCTAAGGCCCAATTTTTCAGCCCCTGTTTAACAGGGGCGTGTAATTACAATCTTTGATGCAATACTTTGCAGCAGGGCTCGTTCCTGTGTTCCAACTAGAGTATCTGTGAGGGGTTGCAGTGTTGTGGCACCAGCACCAGTGCCTAAGGCTCAATTTTTCAGCCCCTGTTCAACAGGGGCATGTAATTACAATTCTTGATCTAATATTTCACAGCAGGGCCCATTTCTGCGCCCACTAAGAGCGAGTGAGGACTTACAGTGTTGTGGCACCAGCACCACCACCACCACCAAAGGCCCAATTTTTCTGCCCCTGTTCAACAGGGGCATGTAATTACAATTCTTGATCTAATATTTCACAGCAGGGCCCTGTGAGGGCTTACTACGTTGTGGCCACAACAACACCTAAGGCCCAAATTTCTGCCCCTACTTTCAAACATCCAACTTACAAACGACTCCTATTTGCAAACGGAAGGAGACAACAGGAAGTGAGATGAAATCTACCCCTAGGAAGGGAAATTCTCTCCTGTAAGAGTTAATATGGGAAAAACATTTCTCCTTTCCACTGATGCTTTATCACCAATCCTTATTTCACAAAAAAACCCAAATTTTCAAAAAACATGTATCATTGGGACAAAAAGTGAGGTGAAATCTTCTGAAGAGGAGCACAGGCAGCAAAACAAATGTCACAGGGGTGATAACCCTTCCCTATGTTTTCCAAAAAGCTTAAAATAGATTTTTTGGCTGGACCTAAACACGTTAAAAATGTACCAGTTCAAAATTACAAACAGATTCTACTAAACAGTCTTGTTTGCACCGCCTGTATACTGCTGTTCAGAGTACAAAGCCTGTATACTGCTGTTTCCTTTTTTAATTTGGGTGCGGGGTTCCTCTTAATATCCATACAAGACCCAAAGGGCCTGGTAATGGACTGGGGGGTACCCATACCATTTGTCTCACTGATTTTCATCCATATTGCCAGGACCTGACATTACATTAAAGCCGCAAGCAGTTTTAAATGAATTTTTTTCCTTTAAAAATGACATTTTGTGCAGGGACTGTTCTAAGCACGGGAAACACGCGCCACTTTACAGGCATACTATGGACACCTCCCAGGTACGATATTTAAAGGAATATTACACTTTTTTTTTTTTTTTACTTTAAGCATCATTAAAATCACTGCTCCCGAAAAAACTGACGTTTTTAAAAGTTTTTTTTGCATTGATACATGTCCCCTGGGGCAGGACCCGGGTCCCCAAACCCTTTTTAGGACAATACCATGCAAATTAGCCTTTAAAATGAGCACTTTTGATTTCGAACGTTCAAGTCCCATAGACGTCAATGGGGTTCTAACGTTCGTGCGAATTTTCGGTCCGTTCGCAGGTTCTGGTGCGAACCGACCCGGCGGGTGTTCGGCTCATTCCTTATCATATACAGCCCTTGTTATTCAATTTGTAAGAAAAACTAAATGTTAAAAAGCAAGTTTAGTTTAGTGTAATTCTATATCAAGCATATTACTTTTATATTAACTGCATTTCACGTTCCCAGTGTAACAAAATAACTAGGGATGAGTCCGCGGTTCGAGTCGAGTTGACCTGCATGCTATGGCCAATCACAGCACGCTCTGCTGATAGAGTCATAATTGGCAAGAGCAGGTTGCCTTTGGCCAACCATGGCTCAGGGGGACTAAGTCCACGCCCCACACTATATAAGGCTCCTTACATAGCGGCCATGTGTAGTGTTGTTGGCGTGGACAGAGAGATAGCTTGAGTTAGATTAAGCAGGCAGATTTTTCAATTATTGCCAGTGTATTTGAGATATATATAGATATATATATATATATATATATATATATATATATATATATATATATATATATATATCGTAGGGGATCAGAGGGGTGGACAGCTGGCTCAGAGACAGTCCAGTAAAACAAAAGTGGCTTTATTGAGCAAAATGGCAAAAATAAACATAAGATAAGACAGACTTGTCTTGTCACACTGTAGTGCATACAGGTACAGCTCACAGTTCAGCAGCACACAGGCTTACAGGTAATATTTCATGACTACAATCAGAGCTACAGTCTTTATGTGGTTAAGCTCACCCAGCAGGTACACCATCCATTAATGGACATTTTCACACAGCATGCTGCTGTGTCTCTCTCTCCTACTTAAACAGCTCCTGTCTGACACTTTCAGTACACCTGACAAATAGCAAGTCTGAAGGGGAAATACCTGCCCTCTTCAATTAACCCCTTCTTAACCCTGCCCCAGGCTGACCCTCTCCAATATATATATATATATATATATATATATATATATATATATATATATATATATATATATATATATACTCTGCATTCAGTGTAGCCTATATCTACAGTGCATTCGGTGGTGTACTGTTTCTAATACACTTCAGGCGGTGTATTAATATATATATATATACAGTCTAGAATATATATATATACATACATATATATATATATATATATATACATATATATATATATATATATATACACACATATATATATATATATATATATATATATATATATATATATATATATATATATATATATATACTCTGCATCCAGTGTAGTCTATATATATATAGTGCATTCAGTGGTGTATAGTTTCTAGTACACTTCAGGCGGTGTATAGAGTATATAATACAGTGTAGTGTGGTGTTGCAAAACAAAAAATACATCATGTCCGGAAGGCCACCAAGGAGAGGCAGATGCTCACAGGCCACTAAAAGAGGGCAAGCAGCCTCTGTGTCCACAGTCAACAGTGGTGGCCTTGGACATGGTGCATTCTCTGCAGGTGGCCGTGGGGCACGCTTGTCCTTTTTTTCTGCTGCTGGCCGTGTTATTGAGCCACAACATGCAGAAGAGTTGGTGGAGTGGATAACAAAGCCATCCTCCTCATTCTCTGTCACCCAGGCTCAGAGTAGTTTGCCTTCCAACGCAGCTGCCAAAGCGGCCTATTCCACCGGCTCCTTGTCCACAGTCACTCCTTCCTTAGCCTCACCCTCATGCACAGAGGGGTCCCCAGAATTATTCGACCAAAGTGTCAGTTATATGCTGCTGGAGAATGCGCAGCGATTTGAAAGCTCTGATGTTGGTTCACAGGTTGAGGAAGGGAGTAACGTGAGCCTAGAGAGAGGGGGTGCCACAGAAGGACAAGAAACTGGCAGTCATGTTCCCCCAGCTGCAGCATACTGCCAAGTTTGCTCCAGTGACCAGGAGGGAGGGAATGATGAGGTCACTGTCTGTACTTGGGTGCCTGAGAGAAGAGAGGAGGAGGAGGCACAACTCCAAAGAGGCAGGATGTCCTCTAGGGGGAACCCTAGGAGCAGCCACCCTAATGCATCACACCCCAGAGCTCCGCAGGTGCAGGGCACTGCTGACTATCTGCTGACTTTTCAAAGTTCCCTGGTGTGGGCCTTTTTTGACACGTGTGCAGCAGATCGCACCGTTGCTGTTTGCAACCTATTGTCTGAAGCAGATTAAGCTTGGTCAGAACAGCAGCCGCTTGGGCACTACATGCTTTACCAGACATATGATGACCTGCCATGCAGTCCATTGGCAACAGCAGTTGAAAGACCCAGATCATAGAAAAAGGCGGACTTCTCCTTGCTCCTCATCTGAGATCTCCAACCCTACTATACCTCCAGTCCTCTAAAAACCTGCACTGAGAAGAATGAAGGTATAGTGATAGGTGTCCCAAGTACTTGCAGCCAATCTGCTAGCAGTACACCACCAATTAATTTTAGCAGGCAAATTTCCCTACCCCGGTTGCTGAACGGTAAAAATAAATTCGGTCCTAGCCATCCACATTCTCAGTATCTAAATGCTAGCTTGGCCAAATTGCTAGCACTGCAACCACTGCCTTTTCAGCTAGTAGACTCTGCCCCCTTTCGTGAATTTGTGGAATGTGTTGTACCTTGGTGGCAGGTTCCAAAACGCCATTTCTTTTCCGGGACGGCCATCCTGGCTCTCTAACGGCATGCGGAAGGTAACGTTTAGACCTCGTTGGACAGGGTGGTGAGCAGTAAGGTTCATATTACTGCTGACTCATGGTCCAGCAGGCATGGGCAGGGATGTTACCTTTCCTTCACGGTGCACTGGGTAACGCTGCTGGCAGTTGGGAAAGATGCAGGACAGGGTTCAGTATTGCTGGAGCTTGTTCTGCCACCACACCTCCAAAATGCTAGTGGTGATTCTGCCACAGCTCTCTCCTCCACCCCCTCTTCTTCTTCTTCCTCTATGGCATCTTCTGCAGATTTGTCCTCTGAACCAGCAGTGCTCCAAAAGCGTTCAAGGGGCTACATAAGCAGTCAGGCTAAAAGATGCCATGCGATGTTTGAGTTGGTCTCCCTAGGGGACAGGAGCCACACTGGGGCAGAGATTCTATCAGCTCTGCAGGGGTAGGCTCAGAGTTGGTTGATGCCACGCCAGCATCAGCTAGGAATGGTTGTATGTGACAATGGCCCCAACCTTATCTCTGCCCTCCGGCAGGGACACTTGACCCATGTTCCATGTTTGGCACACGTCCTGAATTTGGTGGTGCAGCGGTTCTTGATCAGGTACCCAGGCTTACAAGATCTCCTGAGGAAGGCCAGAAAAGTCTGTGGTCATTTCTGCCGGTCATACAATGCCAGTGCTCGGCTGGCTGACATTCAAAGGGAATGCAACCTGCCCACCAATCACCTCATTTGTGACATGCCCACCAGGTGGAACTCAACATTGGCAATGTTGCAGCAACTGCACACACAGCATCACAGGGCCATCAATGAGTACCTGTGTGAGTATGGCACCAGGACAGGGTCAGGAGAGCGTGGCTTCTTTTCACCACGCCAGTGGCTACTGATCAAGGATCCATGCACTGTCCTGTCATTTGAGGAGTCCACAAGGATGGTGAGCAGCGACAATACATGCATCAGTGACACTGTCCCTCTAGTCTTCCTGCTGGAGCATGCGCTTCATGGAATCATGGACAGGGCACTTGAGGCAAAATAGCGAGAGAAAAAGGGGGACTTCCTTTCCTCTCAAGGCCCCCTTTATCCAGATAGCATTCCTGTGGGCCTGCCAAACACACAAGCAGAAGAGGAGGAGGATTGTGTCAGCATGGATCTAGAGGATCACACTCAGCAGCAGTCTTCAAGGGATGGTTTTCAGTACATCTACCAAGCACCTGATGCTGATGTAACTGGTTGAATTTGCTATGTATCTGGGATCCCTTGAAGACTGCCTATGTTGACTATCCTATTCCTCCTTAATCTTGATGATGCTAGCTTCCAACAATATTTTTGGTTTAGGGCACCACCACCCAAGGCCCAATTTTTCTGCCCCTGTTTAACAAGGGCATGTAATTAAAATTTTTGATATAATATTTCAAAGCAGGGCCTGTTCCTGCGCCCAACAAGAGTAACTGTGAGGGGTTACAGTGTTCTGGCTCCACCAAAACCAAAGGCCTAATTTTTCCACCGATGTTTAATAGGGCCATGTAATTACAATTTTTGATAGTATATTTCCTAGCAGGGCCTGTTCCTGCACCAAACAAAAGTAACTGTGAGGGGTTACAGTGTCCTGGCACCACCATCACCTAAGGCTTCATGTACACGGGACGTTTTTATAACCTCTCCTGAACGAATTAACTTGACAGATAGTAACCCACGTTTAAAATGTCCGTTTTTCCATGTTTACATGCCGCGTTTAGTGGCATTTTGCCGCGTTTGCATTTAGAAGCATTTCTAAAATTTTTTTTTTTTTTTAATGGCCAAAAATGAAAAACGCCTATAAACAAAACGCGGCTAAACGGGGCTTACCCCGTTTAGTCGCATTTGGCGTCTGAAACATGGAAATCTTTGGCATCTGAACCCATTTTTTTGCTTTCGAAGAAACGCTGTTAGCCACTTGCCGCCCGCCATATAGCAATATGACGGCGGCAAAGTGGTTTCAATACCCTGAATGGGCATCATATGACGTCCTCAGGATATTAAGCCGCTGCGCACCCCCCCCCCGGGGGCATCGCGGCGATCGTTGTTGCTGTGTGTCAGCACGTGATCAGCTGTGTCCAATCACGGCTGATCACGATGTAAACAGAAAGAGTCGGTGATCGGCTTTTCCTCACTCGCTTCTGTCAGACGCAAGTAAAGGAGAGCCGATCGGCTGCTCCTCTGATAGGGGGGTCTGTGCTGATCGCTTATCAGCACAGCCCCCCCGAGGATCCCTACACTGGACCACCAGGGATGCCACTAGGACCACCAGGGATGTCACCACAAGGTATGCCACCCTAGACCACCAGGGATGCCAATCAGTGCCCACAATGTATGCCAATCAGTGCCCAGAATGGGCATCACTGATTGGCAGGCATTATTGTTTGGCACTGATTGGCATCCATCAGTACCATACATAACAGTATATCAGTGCCACCTATCAGTGCCCATCCAGGCCCATCCCTGCCGCCTATCAGTGCCTATCCGTGCTGCCTATCAGTGCCCACCCCTGTTGCCTATCCATGCCCATCTGTGCTGCCGATCCGTGCCACCTATCCGTGCCCATCTGTGCCCATCCATGCCGCATATCAGTGCCACCTATCTGTGCCCATCAGTGCCGCCTATCAGTGCCCCATCAGTGCCACATATTAGTGCCCATCATTAGTGCCCATCAATGCCACCTCATCAGTGCCACCTCATTGGTGCCACCTCATCGGTGCCCAACAGTGCCGCCTTATCAGTGACCGTCAGTGCAGCCCCATCAGTGAAGGAGAAAACTTACTTATTTACAAAGTTTTGTAATTGAAACAAAAAAAACATTTGTTTTTTTCAAAATTTTCGGTCTTTTTTTATTTGTTTAGCAGAAAATAAAAATCCCAGATGTGATCAAACACCACCAAAAGAAAGCTCTATTTGTGGGAACAAAATGTTAAAAATTTAGTTTGGGTACTGTGTTGTATGACTGCTCAATTGTCATTCAAATTGCGACAGCGCTGAAAGCTGAAAATTGGTTTGGGCAGGAAGGTGTATAAGTACCCTGTATTGAAGTGGCTAAACGCAACTGCCTAAAAACAGCAATAAATGAGACTGTGTACATGGTCACATAGGATAACATTGAATGAGTTCAGGGGCAGTTGATGAAAGCGTCTAAGGGCCCTTTCACACTGGAGTGGTTTGCAGGCGCTATTGTGCTAATAATAGCGCCTGCAAACCAACCCGAAAGTGCCACTGCTGTCTCTCCAGTGTGAAAGCCCTCGGGGCTTTCACACTGGAGCTGTGCACTAGCAGGACGGGAAAAAAAGTCCTGCTTGCAGCATCTTTGGAGAGGTGAAGGAGCAGAGTGTATACCGCTCCTTCACCGCTCCTGCCCATTGAAATCAATGGGACAGCGTGGTTATACCGCCGGCAAAGCGTCTCTGCAGAGGCGCTTTGCGGTGGTTATTAATCCTTTCTCGGCCGCTAGCGGGGGGTAAAACCGCCCCCGCTAGCGGCCGAATACGACGGTAAGGCGCCGCTTACAATGGCGGCGCTTTACCGCCGACGCCGCCCCCGCCCCAGTGTGAAAGGGCCCTAACTGCCTCTGAACGTACGTTTAGCAGCATCCCATGTACATGGGGCCTAAGGCCCAATTTTTCTGCAAAGTATATAGGGCAGGCCGTATAGTATTTATACTGCTGTTCAGAGTATATAGTGCCTGGGGGACCCCACGTCATTTTAAAAAAATTTTGGTGCGGGCCAAAGGGCCTGGTAATGGACGGGGGGGGACCCACGCCCTTTTTTTAAAATGATTTTTACCTATATTGCCGGGATTCGACAAATACATTACAGCCGCAAGCAGTTTTCAATTAATATTTTTCCTTTTAGAAATGTCATTTTGCTGTGGAATTGTTATAAACATGGGAAAGATTACCGTATTTATTGGCGTATAACAGGCGCCGGCGTATAACACGCACCCCAAGTTTAGGAGGGAATTTTAAGGAAAAAAACTTTTAGGAGGGAAGTTTAAGAAAAAAAACCTTACATTTAAATGCCCATCAATGCAGCCTTATCAGTGTCCATCTCCAGCCTTGTCAGTGTCATTGAAGCCTTCTCAGTGCATCCTTGCAGCCATGTCAGTGCAGCCTTGTTAGTGCAGCCTTCCCCAGTGTCCATTGCAGCCTTGCCCCAGTGCAGCCTTGTCAGTGCAGCCTTGCCCCAGTGCAGCCTTGTCAGTCCAGCCATGTCAGTGCAGCCTTGTCAGTGCAGCCTTGTTAGTGCAGCCTTGCCCCAGTGCAGCCTTGCAGCCTTGCCCCAGTGCAGCCTTGTTAGTGCAGCCTTCCCCAGTGTCCATTGTAGCCTTGCCCCAGTGCAGCCTTGCAGCCTTCCCTGGTGTCCATTGCAGCCTTGTTAAGATTTAAATATGGCGCCGCGGAGATCGCAGAAACTCGGTGGAGCATAGCGAGCGCCGCCAAGATCACAGGGACTAGGCGGAGCCGAAATACACATAGCCGAGTGTACTCGGCTCTTCTCAGCTCCACTCACAGTCACGCCCAGTCGCGCCCTATGATGGACATAGCACAGGTCCAATGGCGGACTGGGCGGGACTGTGAGCGGAGCCAAGAAGAGCCGAGTACACTCGGCTATGTGTATCTCGGCGCGATCGCTCCACTCCGCTCACAATCAGCGGAGATCGGCGGGGGATCGGCGTATAACATGCACTCACAATTTTCCCCTGATTTTAAGGAGAAAAAAGTGCGTGTTATACGCCGATAAATACGGTAGTTACTTTACAGGCAGACTAAGGAGACCCCTCAGGCATGATATTTAAAGGAAAATTAAATTTTTATTGTTTCACTTTAAGCATTATTAAAATTACTGCTCCCGAAAAAATGGGCGTTTTTAAAACTTTTTTTTTGCATTGATACATGTCCCCTGGGGCAGGACCCAGGTCCCCAAACACTTTTTATGACAATAACTTGCATATAAGCCTTTAAAATGAGCACTTTTGATTTTTCACGTTCGCGTTCCCATAGACTTTAACAGTGTTCGTGTGTTCGCACAAATTTTTTGCCTGTTTGCATGTTCTGCTGCAAACCGAACCGGGGGGGTGTTCGACTCATCCCTAAAAATAATTTTCAATTCGTAAAACTGCAGCACACTGAATTGTTTTTACATTTTTCTTAAAATTTTTATTTTTCTCCCCCAAAAAACAAGGAAAGAACTTTATTTCCATGGCTTCACAGTTTCCAGAAATTTTCAGAAATCTCTAGTTCAGATTCAGTAAAAATCAAGTTTAAAGCGGACCTGCAGTCATTTTTTCAACTTTCCATCTATTTTGTTTTCTGCCAGTAAATATGTCTTCACAAGGTTGTCACACACTGTTGCTGGTATGTTGGCCCATTCCTCCATGCAGCTCTCCTCTAGAGCAGTGATGTTTTGGGGCTGTCGCTGGGCAACACGGACTTTCAACTCCCTCCAAAGGTTTTCTATGGGGTTGAGATCTGGAGACTGGCTAGGCCACTCCAGGACCTTGAAATGCTTCTTACGAAGCCACTCCTTCGTTGCCTGGGCGGTGTGTTTGGCATCATTGTCATGCTGAAAGACCCAGCCAAGTTTCATCCTCAATGCCCTTGCTGATGGGAGGAGGTTTGCACTCAAAATTTCACGATACATGGCCCCATTCATTCTTTCATGTACACGGATCAGTCGTCCTGTTCCCTTTGCAGAGAAACAGCCCCAAAGCATGATATTGCCACCCTCGTGCTTCACAGTAGGTATGGTGTTCTTTGGTTGCAACTCAGCATTCTCTCTCCTCCGAACATGACGAGTCGTGTTTCTACCAAACAGTTCTACTTTGGTTTCATCTGACCATATGACATTCTCCCAATCCTCTTCTGGATCATCCAAATGCTCTCTAGCAAACCTCAGACGGGCCTGGACATGTACTGGCTTAAGCAGGGGGACACGTCTGGCACTGCAGGATCTGAGTCCCTGGTGGCGTAGTGTGTTACTGATGGTAGCCTTTGTGACGTTAGTCCCAGCTCTCTGCAGGTCATTCACTAGGTCCCCCCGTGTGGTTCTGGGATTTTTGCTCACCGTTCTTGTGATCATTTTGACCCCACAGGGTGAGATCTTGCATGGAGCCCCAGATCGAGGGAGATTATCAGTGGTCTTGTTTGTCTTCTATTTTCTAATTATTGCTCCCTCAGTTGATTTCTTCACACCAAGCTGCTTGCTTATTGCAGATTCAGTCTTCCCAGCCTGGTGCAGGTCTACAATTTTGTTTCTGGTGTTCTTCGACAGCTCTTTGGTCTTCACCATAGTGGAGTTTGGAGTGTGACTGTTTGAGGTTGTGGACAGGTGTCTTTTATACCGATAACAAGTTCAAACAGGTGCCATTAATACAGGTAATGAGTGGAGGACAAGGAACCTCTTAAAGAAGAAGATACAGGTCTGTGAGAACCAGAAATCTTGCTTGTTTGTAGGTGACCAAATACTTATTTTCCACCATAATTTGCAAATAAATTCTTTCAAAAATCAGACAATGTGATTGTCTGGATTTGTTTCCACATTTTGTCTCTCATAGTTGAGGTATACCTATGATGACAATTACAGGCCTCTCTCATCTTTTTAAGTGGGAGAACTTGCACAATTGGTGGCTGACTAAATACTTTTTTGCCCCACTGTATGTGGCAAGTACAGAATCACAGTATATATAAAATAATATGCAAATGGTTGGAGGGAAGCTACAGAATGGCAAAGATGTTTGTATTACAGAGCAGACGGCAGTTCCTCTATAAAGTGGTTGTAAACTCTTTACAATCATTTTTACCTACGGGTAAGCCTATATTAACGCTTACCTGTAGGTGCTAGAAATATCTCTAAACCTTCACGGTTTAGGAGATATTTACAATATACGCATGCGCCAAAAAATCGTGCCGTTTCTAAAGGGATCATGCTGTCACTGGTGGCTCCCGCGCAAAAGCGTGGGAGTGACGTCACGCGACTTCGGCCAGTCACAGAGCCGGAGTCTGTGGCCCTGGAAGGAAGAGGGGTGAAGATGGACGCTTCCAGCCAGCGGGGACAGCGGCGACATCGCAGGCTTCGTTTTCAGGTAAGTGACACATAATGGGCTACTATGCAATGCATAGTAGCCCATTACGCTTTACCTTTGCAGGGAAACAAAGAGGAAGTAAAACAGGGAGAGAAGTTGCTGTGATCTCTCTTTTAGGCTATGTTTCCACTAGTGCGTCCCCAAAGTCGCGCGATTTTGCCGCGATTTTTTACCGCGATTTTACCGCGACTTTTTACCGCGATTTGAAGCAATGCCTGTATCTATGGACCTCAAGTCGCATCAAAGTGGGACCAAAGTAGTGCAGGGACTACTTTGAAGTCGCTGCGACTTGAAGTCGCACAGATATGAACGGTACTCATTGGAAATCATGGGAAACAATTTGTCATGCGACTTTTCAGTCCCAAGTCGCATGAAAAGTCGCACTAGTGGAAACATAGCCTTAATCCTGCTGAGTCAGTCCCTCTTTTCCTCCCATTCAAGTGGGAGTTCTCTCTAGTACAGTCTTTGTAATCCAAAGGGGCACTAGATTTTTCCAAAATAAGGACAACCCTCTGGGGCAGAACTATTTCACAGAACCAAGAAACGTCAGTGGCCAAGAGTCCTCTCACCACAGTAGGCAGTAGGCACTCTCTGCACTCTGTTGTAGGGCGTTCACATGTAGGTTTGTTAAAGGGTCTTCCCTCACAAGGTGGTACCCAGCAGTAATAGCCAGTGGCCCTCTTTTAATGGTCAGGGATCTGCTGATGGTCACTCGCAATGTCCAGCAAGTGACTCACTGATATCCAGTGCAGGCTCTCAAGATCCAGGTCCCCTCACATGTAGAATTGCACACAGTATAATGGCAGCAGCAGCAATTTCTGGTCTCTGGTCAGCACTATTTTCCTGGGCAGGAATTTTTTTTTTTTTATTTCAATTAATTTTTTTTACCCGGTATTTTTATTTGTTTATTTTCGATCAACTGTATTGCATTCACAAGGGATGAACAACATCAAATGCTGTATAAGCTTGTAAAGTGATGAGTCTACATTGCTCCTAGTCACTGATGTCACGGGGGGGAGGGGGATTTACATTCCAGTTTTCACAGTGATTGCATTGGTAATGGTGGGACAGGAGAGTAGAGGTTTCAGGGGGTGCTCTTCTGCTACCTGTAAAATATAGCCATTCATATCAGTTTTACATTGTATGGAATGTTTGTCAGAAAAAGAAAAGGATACTAGGATCATTGTTGTAGCTTCAACCATGATCCTGGTATAACCACTTAAACCCAAAGCTGTATATATATATGGCCTACAGGCAGGAAGTGGTTAATATTATTCAGTTGAACCCTGTCCACACTGCAGAAGGTTAATACAGCAGCAACAAAGGAAGAAGCTTCACAGCGGATATCAACTATAGTGCAAGTTACACATATTTTTTCACATAACATATTTGTTTCAGGGCCAGTGAATCAAAGGAGAGTTGAAACTCTCAGTACGACAACCTGACACCAGACATTTTTTAAAAGGTGGCCAGCAATGGCAGTCTCCATGTTGTTTTGTGTCTCATTCATGTAGAAATGAGAAACATCCTGTAGGAGTTAAAAACTTTTTTTATAAGTTTGTGTGCTTATACTGTATATATGTGTATGTGCAGGTGTGTTTGTGTAGATGTGTATATATACATAATCTTGAACATACCAACTTATAAATCTATTGTTCTCTCACTGCTCCAATTTAGTTGTCTTTTTTTCTTCCTTTTTTTTTTTCACCTCTGCAGCGCATGGACAGTGCAATTACTGCTAAGCTTGTTTTGTATATGGATTTCTGCCAGGAGCGGTCTTGAAGGTGTTATAAGAATGAAGACATCTGGCAGCTGGCATCCTTACAATTCATTTGCCAAACACAAGTTGCACATTGTTGGAATTTTCAATTGAAAGTCACGCACCAGGTAAGAGGCAGTCAGGTGAAGCTAGTGTGTGGTGAACCACGCTAAGGAATTGTTGGCTCACTGATATGTGGGTGGGCTAAGTTGACAAGCATGTTTGTCTTTTCTCTTGCTTAAAAAAAAAAGGGAAGCTAAATTCTTCTAAGCCAAGATTAGGTCAACAGAACTGACAAGAAATCACAAGGCTATGACAACTCACTAGTAATTAGTCTGAGGAAAGGGTGCCAGAAAGAAATGAATAATAGCATTTGACAAACATACTGTTGTCAACTGTGTGGTCACAGTTTTTTCCACATATTTTTCAGTCAGAAATTACCAAGAGGATTATTTTGTGTTTAGCATTTGCTGTTGCCAGCAAATTGGTAACAGTATGTCATTGTCTTCTGACCAGCAGTAACTGGAATAGTCTCTTTACATTACCTGATACTTAAGATTATTAATTGGCTATGTTTTCATGTTGTGGTACACAGCATTCGATGCTGTCTAAATGGGAAGCCGAATGCAAATAATAGCAGAGCCTAAAATTAGGTCTTGTGCTGTGCTGCACCTTTGAGGTGTAGCTGGCAAATTTACTGTAATCTTCCTGAGTGCAGGTTGTTTGTCACACTTAATTAAATTAGTTGTGCTACAGTGTGAGGCCCCATATGAGATTTGGAAAATCCCAGAATGGCTATCAATTATACTTAAAGTAGTAATTTGCCAATGAGATAATACTTGACGTGAACTAAACCACAAAGACCGTTGCATGCTTTAAATTAAGTCTTAAGGCTTGTGCGTCTTGGCAGATGTGCCTTGATGTTAGGAGCCAACTGCTGATCAAATCAGAGCATGCAGAACATCTAAGCAGGCACAATCTGCACAGAAGTAAGTCACTGTGCTCAGAGATGATCTCTGTGTGTGCATTGCAACATGCATTCACCAGAGGAGTGAATGTGTTATGCATGCATGCATCAGTTATGTAGAAACACTGGATTGCATATAACATTTCTCCTTTGCCCTTGGATCACTTCTTTTTGTTTGGTCCAATTTTCTTTGTATGCAAATGTTTACAAAAATTAGTAACACCACTTGGTAATTGACAGTTCTTAGAAGAACTGAGCTTTAAAGTATAACTAAAGGCAAAAAAATTTCATTTTGAATAGAGTGGAGATGGATTAGAACACCTATTAGGTTTTTATTGCTGTCTGTGCCCCATAAAGGAGATTCACCCCCTCTATTTTATCCTGTTTACTATTATCATTGAGATGGAATGTAAAAGAAAATCCCCAAATTTTGGGTTAACCCCAGAAAACTAATAGAGGGCTAATTTTCCAATAAGCACACTAGTTCGGGTGACCTGGGAGTCCCCAAAGAACTTCCTTAATTTGCAGGGATTTTCTCTCACTACCTGTTTGGCTATTGGACAGGAAGTAAAGGGAAATCTCTGCAATGGGACACAGATAGCGAAAAAAATCTGACAGGGTTTATAACCCCCCCCCCCCCTTACTCTATCCAAAATGGAAAAAAAAAGTTTTGCCTATAGTTCTACTATAAGCTTGCATTTGAGATCAGTTTGAGATTCTTTTGAGAAACTTTACAGGGACTTCTGACCTTTGATCTCCTACTAAACTGTATCAAGCTGCTTCAAACTGCTTTTGCATACCAATTGACTTGTATAAGGATAAAAATATGACATGACATAAATAAAAGTGATGTACACAGGCCCCAAATATGCAGGGACCTTATTTGTTAATTCCTTGGTCTCCAGCTAAGAATTTAGAGGGGTCCTGACTGGAGAATGGATTAAAGGGTAAAGGGGGGTCTTGGGAAGTGGCTTCATGGTTAAAAGATTGCATCACTGAGTATAATGAATTCTTACATATACCTACCAAGATGACTACAGCCGTGCCCAAACGTTTTGAGAATTACACAAATATAAATTTTTACAAATGGCAATTTGCATATACTCCAGAATGTTATGAAGAGTGATGAGATGAATTGCAATTAATTGCAAAGTCCCTCTTTGCCATGAAAATTAACCCCATAAAAAACATTTACATTTCCACTGCATTTGTGAAGAAGGCTTCAGGGCACCCCAGAAAGTCCAACAAGTGCCAGGGCCATCTGTTACAGTTGATTCAGTTGCGGGATCAAGGCACCACCAGTGCAAAGTTGGCCCTGACATGCCTGACAAGCCACTCTGTGGCTGTGACATGTACTTGCATCTATTTTGGCAACATGTAAGCGTTCCTCTATATTTTCTTCATATACCTTTACTCAGATATGTTTTTGAATAACTAATGGCTGTATATTCTGCATACATGTATATATGAGGAAGGAATTTCCTGAAACGCGTTGGGTGTGGTCCGTGCAACTTGCCGTGGTGACCCTATCATGGTAGTCCCTGGACCTCTCTAGAGTTTTGTTCTTATGTTTATTGCCATATCTAAGTAATATCAGATGTCTATAGCCACCTATTGATTCAAATTTTAATTGTTTATATTTCAATACATTTTGTATACTCCTTTTACATACTCTTTGTGTACTACTATTTGGGCCATTAAAGTCCCGGAAGGGGGAGTTCCTTCTCCACTCTAAGTACAGGGCTTGTACTGCTGAGGACTGGGGTAAAGTAATTTTCTCTGATGAACCCCCTTTCCAATTGTTTGGGACATCTAGAAAAAACCTTTTCGAGAGAAGAAAAGGTGAGCGTTTCCCTCAGTCCTGTGTCATGCCAACACTAAAGCATTCTGAGACCATTTATTTGTGGTGTCGCTTCTCAGCCAAGGGAGTGGGCTCACTCACAAGAACACAACCATGAATAAAAAATGGCACAAAAACATCCTCCATCCATCCAACTTCTCCCAACCTTCCAAAAACAGTTTTGTGAGGAACAATGCCTTGCCCAGCATGATGGAGCACCTTGCCATAAGGCAAAAGTGATAACTAAGTGGCTTGGGGAACAAAACATCAACATTTTGGGTCGATGGTCAGGAAGCTCACCAGACCTTAATCCCATTGAGAACAATCCTCAAGAGGTGGGTAAAAAAAACCCCTACAAATTCTGACAAACTCCAAGCATTGATTATGCAAGAATGGGCTGACATCAGTCAGGATGTGGCCCAGAAGTTGATTGACAGCAAGCCAGGGCAAATTGCAGAGGTCTTGAAAAAGAAGGCTCAACACTGAAATTATTGACTCTTTGCATAAACTTAATGTTATTGTCAATAAAAGCCTTACTTATGAAACCTTACTTACTTATTAAACACTTATGAAATGCTTGTAAATATACTTCAGTATACCATAGTAACATCTGACAAAAAGATCTAAAAATACTGAAGCAGCAGACTTTGTGAAAATTAATATTTGTGTCATTCTCAAAACATTTGGCCATGGCTGTAGAAACCTGAGATATAATATTGGCTGTTTCAAGCACCCTTAGAACCATTTCCTAGCCTTTACACCTTGTGCATACAGCCATTGAGAATAAAATTAAGTCCAACAGTGCTCATGTGGTATGATAGACGTATTGATGGATCATGTGATTACCAGCTATTCACCTGTTAATCTGAAGCAATCCCAAAAAAAAAAATCACGAGTAAAAATGTTTGTGCCTTACGACCGCTTCAAATTACACCTGTTATTTGTTAATGTGCCATTGATTTTCAACCTAAAGCACCAATGCAGCTCACTGCAGTGTCGAGTAACACACTGCTCTATTTTGTTTTTTACTGTGCCAGTAAAAAAGGGTCAGATGCATTTCATG
This sequence comes from Lithobates septentrionalis, assembly GCA_037952835.1. Taxonomy (NCBI): domain Eukaryota; kingdom Metazoa; phylum Chordata; class Amphibia; order Anura; family Ranidae; genus Lithobates; species Lithobates septentrionalis. The sequence continues at coordinate 25,270 of JBBDGP010001900.1, read as the reverse complement.
TTTGTACATTGGCTGTAGATTCAAATAAATAGGCTGCCATAAAAGCAATGTACATAAATGTGCAACATAAGGTGTGTTAAAGCAACAGATCAAGACAGAAATATGTAAAACGGGCTTTAAGGCTATGTTTTCACTAGTGCGTCCCCAAAGTCACGCGCTTTACACTGCGATTTTGCGATGCGATTTGTGGTGCGTTTTGTTGCGACTTTAATAACGACTTTGTGCGACTTGGATGTTCTGCGATTTAGTCATAGTGATGTAATTCCTTATCCTGCTTATTTATTTCCCCTTCCTCTTTCGTTGTCACGTGTTGTATGTTTGTTAGCAAACATGTTGGCTATGCAATATGTTGGGTCAGCAGTCATTTTGGCTGCTGTAGCAGCATTTATAGATCAAGAAGAGGAGGATAACCGGAGGAGGAGAAGGCATAGGTTTTGGATACATCCCATCATCGCCCAAAGGGAAGTGAGAGGCCAGTTTGGGGTCCTTTACAATGACCTCCGGGCTCATGAAGACAAATCCTACAACTACACAAGAATGTCAATTAGAAGGTGAGAACATTTTTTGATGTCAACTTGCAAATGCTGCCAGATATATTTATGAAAATGTGTATATGCCTGGTCAGTATGACTCTTTTTATTATTTTTAGATTTGAATAGCTAGAAGTGTTAACTATAACCTGATCAAATTGTTAGAAAAATGGAACTCCATTTGTAAATGTTTGATTTTTACATGGTCAGTGTAGATAATAGCCATATTTTTTCTCTTTACAGTTTTGATGAATTGTTGGCTTTGCTCTCTAGTCATCTAGAGCGACAAAACACCAGTTTCAGAAGGAGTATTCCAGCTGTTGAAAGACTCATAATAACATTGAGGTAACTTTTCATACCTACTGTTTCTTCTTCTTAACTTCTATGTGGCTTTTGGAGATCCACATCATTCTTTCATCATCTTTACATGAAGTCCAAAAATAAATACTAGCATGTAATTGTGCGTAAGCTTGTTTTTACAATCTTAACTCTGCCTCTACATCACCTGTGTCTTTCTCCTGCTCCTCTTCTTCATTCTTCACTTCCTCAGGCACCTCCTTCCTAGCTCATTTTTTTTTGTTTATTGAAGTAGCTTAGTGTCAATATGTATCATTATCATAAAATGTATGTACTTTTCCATTTTAGGTACCTGGCAACTGGACATTCCTTTTCAAGTTTGCATTATGAGTTTTTGGTTGGCAAAACTACTGTCAGCAATATTGTCCACGATACCTGCCGAGACATCTGGAATGTCCTTAGGGATTTGGTCCTGAAGAAGCCCACTTGCGAAGATTGGTGCAAGAAAGCGGAACTTTTCTGGGATCGTTGCAATTTCCCAAATTGTCTAGGGGCAATTGACGGAAAACATATGAGGGTAGTGATGCCCATTGGCAGTGGAACAAAATACTTTAATTACAAAAAATATTTTTCTTTTGTATTACTAGCAGTGGCTGATGCCAATTATTGTTTTAGCTATATAGACATTGGATCATATGGCAGCAGCTCAGACTCCAGTATTTTCCAAAGATCATCCTTTGGAAGAATGTTGCGGGAAAATGGTCTGGACCTGCCACAGGACTGTCCGTTGCCAGGAACAAATGGGCCGCCAATACCATTTGTGTTTGTTGGGGATGAGGCCTTTGCTCTCAGTGAGCATCTATTAAGGCCTTATTCAAATAGGTGTCTGAGTGAAGAGAAGCGAATCTTCAATTACCGGTTAACGAGGGCAAGACGAGTGGTAGAATGTTATTTTGGCATTTTAGCCAACAAGTGGCGTTTGCTACATACACCGATTAATTTAAAACTGGAGAATGCAATATCTGCAGTAAAAGCAGCATGTGTGCTTCATAATTTTGTTAGAATTCGTGATGGCTATCTTTTTGAAGATTCCCTCATGCACGATCTGGAAGGTGCACAATGGAGTGCCAGTAGGGGCACCACCAATGGTGCCAGTGTGCGTGAGGGATTCTCATTTTATTTTCTGTCTGCTGCTGGTTCTGTCCCCTGGCAGCAGGATGCCATAGCATAATGTATGCCATGCATTTTCTTGGAATATTATTTAGATGTATGTTATGTTTCATTGCATCCAAATGCAGAATAACAGGTATTTACCTCAAATTCGAAAAAAGGATAAGCAGAAAATGCACAATGTAACCAAAATAATTTTTATTTTCTTGATTTTTGTGCAGGAAAGCACCCAAAATGTTTTAGTTATGTGTTTTGGTGAACTACACCATTTTTTTTACTAGAACAAGTCTTAAACCCACATCAAAAATAATAGTAAATTACAATTGCTCGTATGTTTTGTTTTCAGTGGTCCCGGAAACTGAACTATTGGTTGGTCCAGGGAAATCCACTGATGGACCAGGGTAATATTTCCTTTCCAGAAAAGGCGGAACATGACTGGGTGTAGGCTGCCTAAGTTGGTGAGTGGTTGGGGGGCCAAGGGTAGAGGTAGTGGGGGCAGGAATTGGATGCAACATGCGTGGCCTTGAGGGATTCAGCATATTACCATACTGGTCACAGTATGGACGGTTTATTGGTGGAGCATACTGTGTACTTGGAAAGTGAGTGTATTGTTGATAAGGGGGATATTGGGGAAGGGGGGGTTGCATATATGCTGAGGATGTTGTTGGCCCCTCACCCACAAATGATTGAGCAGTTGACATTAAAGCCATCCTGAGTGCATATTTTTTCTCAGGGGGTACCTGTTTACATATGCCTAAAATTACAGTGAGAAATGCTGTGTTTTCACACTGGTTTTCAGCCATTTTAGTGGACATCTAACTGACTACATCTAAAATTTTCTCCATGGGTTTCACAGGCCGGGCACTGCCCCTTGAAGACCTTCGCAAAGGCCTAGAGACATTGCTAGGTCCTGGTTCTGCGCTAAATATATTACCCATGACACCTACATAATTTGACATGTGCTGGAGGATGTTGACAGGGCCATCTTTAATATTATTTAATATTATTTGGACCCTGGTCAAATATTATTTGCTGGCCCACACACACAGATTTACTTTCCTGCAGCCACAGGTTACAGCAAAGTAACTATATAAATTCCACCATCAACACAGATAGTGTTGACAGGGGATTCCCTCCTGCCAAACCATTGTGATCTCCTGGCAGGAGAAGCGGTCCCCACCAAGAAAACACAGTGCACATTGTTAACACACACCCATTGGTTACAGAAAGTGCTAAGCAGCATATATCAACCACTTACTTTTTGAAGAACGTTCTGTGGCTGATAAAGAGTCCCAGGTCTCATAATATATGCGAGCCACCTCCAACCATGCTCTCTCCTTCTTTGCATGATCTTTGTAACCTGGATCTCTGAGGTCATATATTGCCGGACGTTGTCTGACAAGCCGAATAATTTCCTCATTGTCATGCACTTGTCGCTTATTTTTTCTAGCCCTAGGCATGCTTCCTGCTGTCTTCCACACTCACATACATCAATATAGGAAGTGATGTATTTGGGAGGAGCAGAGATCATGTGCTTCCGTAGACTTCCGGGGAAGTCGCAACAAAGTCGCGGTGTCAGACATGTACATACGACTTCATTGCGACTTAATACCTTTCTATGGAGAACAAGTCGCACCGAAGACGGAACAAAGTAGTGCAAGAACCTTTTTTCGAGTCGCTGCGACTTGAGTCGCACCAATTAGAACGGGGACCATTGAAATACATGGGTTTTGACTTGTCATGCGACTTGACATGTGTCAAGTCGCAAAATAAGTCGCACTAGTGGAAACAGAGCCTAAAGGTTTTCTTTATTCTTTTTTCAAACACAGCACTAAATTAAACAATCAGGTCGTGTTTGCCTGCCAGGGAGGGCAAATGTAGTTTAGTGTCATGTCCAATGTTTTATTAATGTGGACTGGAAGAATTGCTGGGAGAATGAAGAGGAGGAAGATAGGTGCAAAGGGAAAGACTAGAGCAGGAAAATAGGGATAGTTATTCATAGTTAGATTGGATAGATTAAATGGGGTGTAGAAGAGTCAGAGGCCATCCAACCCTGGTCCCTGAAAAGCCCAAGGTAGCAATTTCCATTCTAACTCCTTAGTATCCAGAAGTAACATTAGTAAGCCCATTTTAAGTCAAGTTAGTGGTGGGGGTAGTTTTTTCTATCATGTGATGCAGGTAAAGTTTCTCAATGGAAACTAACACTGTTCTTGATTATGCAGAGCAGCTGTCAGATCTTCCATTCTGATTTTATTAATTTTAGCAAACCACATACATTAGGAAGGGGACACAGTTTGTTTCCACAAAGCTGGGATGCAGGTGTTCTTCGTGTTTAACAGATTATCGGTCAAGAGCGATTTATAACATTTCTTTGGAATTTTTTTAACTTGCAGTAAATAGCTAAATTGTCCCTAGAGCCACAGAAGTTAAGTAACAAGTTCGTTTATGGACTTCAGTCCAGAAAGAGTGCAGTAGTGGGCAGTGGCAGAAATTCAGCAAAGTTCAACCTGGGGTCTTCAGCAAATATTCAAGACATGTAGGTGAACTTTATGAAGAAATGTTGATTATCAGTGCAATAACAATTTGCAGCCTTGTTATTGAAAGCGATTAGCAATAGAGGAATTGTGTGTAAAAGTAAATATCTCTAGTGATTTGGATTCCCATTTGTGAATATAGGGAGGGACAAACCCCTCTGGCAGGGCATAGAGAATCTCTGCATAGCATTTCAAAGGGAAAAAGAGGTCTAGAGAGAGAGTTGTGGTCAGATGTAGACCTTAACAAAAGTCGGACCCAGTATGTGGGAAGATATCTAAAGGAGGCAAAAGTAGATTTGGAATTGCTTTGTGGGATAGCAATCCCTTCAGGGTGATAAAATTATACTTGTAGAGATCTACCCACTTCCAGTAGACGTTTGTTCTTAGTGTCAGGGGGGAATCTGGATTTCCCAGCACTGGGATCAGAGGGGGGGGGGGGGTAAGGTGATATTGCCTGTAGGTTAAATGTCTTGTGAACTACATTAATAGTTGTTAATAGTTGCCCGTATAGTTGGATAAAATTTTAGAACTCTAAATTGCCTGAAAGTCAGGGAAGAGAAGATAACAAAATTGGGGACAAGTCTTGTTTCACCTGTACCCATATTTTATGTATTGGCAAGGTACACCATGTCACTACCCAGGAAAGGTGTGCTTTGTAATATTGTGATAAGTAAGGAAGTCCTATGCCTCCATTCTGTTTGGGGAAAGTGAGAACAGACGTGTATGTTCAAGCAGATCTATTGTTCTATAGGAAGTCAGTGCCAAGGAGCTTATATGGGAGAAGTATGAATGTTATAAATAAAGGTGGAGTGTTTGAATTAAGCATAGTATTTGAGGTAAAGTAGTCATTTTTTAGGGTGTTACAGCTCCTAAACAAGGACCGGGTCAGTGCTTGGCAGTTGCAAAGGTCAGAATGGACCTTGGCCAACAATGGGCAGTTGTATAATTTTGAGGAGTCTGTTGTAATTGTGCTTCCCATGTATTTGAAACTAGACTGGGATCAGTGAAATGAGTATATCTTCCTCAGTCATGCCACCCTCTCCAATAGGATGTTGAAATTCATCAGATTTATTTTAAATAACTTTAAAGCATAAGTCCCCGTATTTATATAGCTCTAAGAGAGTCGAGGTAGCAGTTTCAGGGTTGGAAATAAAAAGGAGGAAATTGTTGCATTATTCAATTATTATATGTTTTATGTGAAATGCTGAAAGGCCCTGGATGAAAGGAAAGAGTTCACCCTGATCATTAATAGAAGTGGTTCCAGAGTTAAATGACAATCAGTGGGGATGGAGGGAATACCTGAAACATACCATTGGACAGGGTAAAGTACGGTAATCTGAATGAGTCTCATTGAGTCAAACTACCACCTTAGGGGTGGAGTACAGAACTGAAATCTAAGCCATCATGTGGGTCCCCAGATTGAAATGCATCAGAGTGGATTTTAGAAATTGCCTCCCAGCCAGTGAAAGGCCTTTTCAGCATCTGTAGATAACAACATCAATTGCAGGACCTGTGATCGAGCAGAGTAAATAAGGCTTGTGGTGTTGTCCCTTGCCTTTCACTGTGGGACTACACCCACTTGCTTACCATGTACAATCCAGAAAATATAGGGCAAAATCCTGTTGGTGAGAATTTTAGAAAAAGCTTCAGGTCAACATTGACATGGGCTATTGGCTGGAAACTGAGATGCTGTGTGGGATCTTTACCTTGTTTTCGTACCACTGTGATGTGTTCCCTGAGCATATCCAGTGGTGGTTGGTGCCATGTTGTACTAAAGTTGTACGTACACAGAAAGAATAGGAAGAGGGACTCCTGAAAGAATTCATAATAACTGAAGGGTACCTCACCAGGGCCGGGGGTCTTTCTTTGTTTTTAATTCTTTATTCAAGACATTGTGCACTTATAGAACACATTCCGTGTTAAAATTATCAATCACTTTGTACCATTATGTGTTTACATTGCTGTCACAGAACAAATGGGCTTATAAAAAAACAATATTATTTTATAAAGTAAGTTGATTAGGGATGAGCCGAACACCCCCCTGTTCGGTTCGCACCAGAACATGCGAACAGGAAAAAAGTTAGTTCGAACACGCGAACACCGTTAAAGTCTATGGGACATGAACATGAATAATCAAAAGTGCTAATTTTAAAGGCTTATATGCAAGTTATTGTCATAAAAAGTGTTTGGGGACCTGGGTCCTGCCCCAGGGGACATGGATCAATGCAAAAAAAGTTTTAAAAATGGCCGTTTTTTCAGGAGCAGTGATTTTAATAATGCTTAAAGTCAAACAATAAAAGTGTAATATCCCTTTAAATTTCGTAGCTGGGGGGTGTCTATAGTATGCCTGTAAAGGGGCGCATGTTTCCTGTGTTTAGAACAGTCTGACAGCAAAATGACATTTCGAAGTAAAAAACCCATTTAAAACTACTCGCGGCTATTGCATTGCCGGTCCGACAATACACATAGAAGTTCATTGATAAAAACGGCATGGGAATTCCCCACAGGGGAACCCCGAACCAAAATTTTTTAAAAAAATGACGTGAGGGTCCCCCTAAATTCCATACCAGGCCCTTCAGGTCTGGTACGGATATTAAGGGGAACCCCGGCCAAAATTTAAAAAAAAAATGACATGGGGGTCCCCCAAAAATCCATACCAGACCCTTATCCGAGCACGCAACCTGGCAGGCCGCAGGCAAAGAGGGGGGGACGAGAGAGCGCCCCCCCTCCTGAACCGTACCAGGCCACAAGCCCTCAACATTGGGAGGGTGCTTTGGGGTAGCCCCCCAAAACACCTTGTTCCCATGTTGATGAGGACAAGGGCCTCATCCCCACAACCCTGGCCAGTGGTTGTGGGGGTCTGCGGGCGGGGGGCTTATCAGAATCTGGAAGCCCCCTTTAACAAGGGGAGCCCCAGATCCCGGCCCTCCCCCCTGTGTGAAATGGTAAGGGGGTACTTACCCCTACCATTTCACTAAAAAACTGTCAAAAATGTTAAAAATGATAAGAGACAGTTTTTGACAATTCCTTTATTTAAATGCTTCTTCTTTCTTCTATCTTCCTTCATCTTCTACTCCTGGTTCTTCTGGCTTTTCTGGTTCTTCCTCCGGTGTTCTCGTCCAGCATCTCCTCTGTGGTGTCTTCTATCTTCTTCTCCTCGGGCCGCTCCGCACCCATGGCATGGGGGGAGGCTCCCGCTCTTCTCTTCATCTTCTTCATCTTCTTCTCTTCTTCTTTTCTTCTCTTCTTCTCTTCTTCATTTTCTTCTCCGGGCTGGCATGGAGGGAGGCTCCCGCTGTGTGATGGCGTCTCCTCATCTGACGGTTCTTAAATAACGGGGACGGGGCCACTTGGTGACCCCGCCCCCCTCTGACGCACGGTGACTTGACAGGACTTCCCTGTGACGTCACGGGGAATGCCACAGGGAAGACCCATCGTGTCCCATGCGTCATAGGGGGGCGGGGTCACCAGGTGGCCCCGCTCCCATTATTTAAGAACCGTCAGACGAGGAGACGCCGTCACACAGCGGGAGCCTCCCTCCATGCCAGCATGGATGCGGAGCGGCCTGAGAAGAAAATGAAGAAGAGAAGAAAAGAAGAAGATGAAGAAGAAGATGAAGAGAAGAGCGGGAGCCTCCCCCCATGCCATGGGTGCGGAGCGGCCCGAGGAGAAGAAGACGCCGCGGAGGAGATGCTGGACGAGAACGCCCGAGGAAGAACCAGAAGAAGAAGAAGATGAAGGAAGATAGAAGAAAGAAGAAGCATTTAAATAAAGGAATTGTCAAAAACTGTCTCTTGTCATTTTTAACATTTTTGACAGTTTTTTAGTGAAATGGTAGGGGTAAGTACCCCCTTACCATTTCACACAGGGGGGGGCCGGGATCTGGGGGTCCCCTTGTTAATTTGGAATTTAGGGGGACCCCCAAGTCATTTTTTTAAAAAATTTTGGCCGGGGTTCCCCTTAATATCGATACCAGACCTGAAGGGCCTGGTATGAAATTTAGGGGGACCCCCACGTCATTTTTTTTTTTAATTTTGGTTTGGGGTTCCCCTGTGGGGAATTCCCATGCCGTTTTTATCAATGAACTTCTATGTGTATTGTCGGACTGGCAATGCAATAGCCGCGAGTAGTTTTAAATGGGTTTTTTCCTACGAAATGTCATTTTGCTGTCAGACTGTTCTAAACACAGGAAATATGCGCCCCTTTACAGGCATACTATAGACACCCCCCAGCTACGAAATTTAAAGGGATATTACACTTTTATTGTTTGACTTTAAACATTATTAAAATCACTGCTCCTGAAAAAACGGCCGTTTTTAAAACTTTTTTTTGCATTGATCCATGTCCCCTGGGGCAGGACCCAGGTCCCCAAACACTTTTTATGACAATAACTTGCATATAAGCCTTTAAAATTAGCACTTTTGATTTCTCCCATAGACTTTTAAAGGGTGTTCCGCGACATTCGAATTTGCCGCGAACACCCCAAATTGTTCGCTGTTCGGCGAACTTGCGAACAGTCAATGTTCGAGTCGAACATGAGTTCGACTCGAACTCGAAGCTCATCCCTAAAGTTGATATAAACATAAGAAATACATAAAAAGTCTCATGATAAGAGGTATACTCAACCCATGGTGCACAACAAGCTAACAAAGAATATTTTCTTGGAACAATTGTCTGGCTAGAACAATGTACAACTTTTTGTTGAATTCTCCATTTTATCCAACATAAAAAATGTCTATAGATAAGTAGAGGACACTCATTTACACACCATGATCAGATGTAGTAGTGATTCTCTGCCTGACTCTCTGCTGTTAGAGAGTCAAGCAGAGATATGTTGTGCAGCCACATGTTAGTCACAAGTCACACAGACTTTGCTATAAAGAGTTCAAGTTTGTACAGCCACTATTATTCTGTGTGTATGCATATTTTTTGCCATCCTAAACCTATTTTGCACATTTGCTTGTATCTTTGTTTAGTAAATTGAAATTTGCAGGTACTGTATGATCATTCAACCAGTTACCCATATGATACATCATATACTATACATATATACAGTGCCTTGCAAAAGTATTCACCCCCCTTGGCTTTTTACCTATTTTGTTACATTACAGCCTTTAGTTAAATGTTTCTTTTAATCTGAATTATATGTGATGAATAAGAACACAATAGTCTAAGTTGGTGAAGTAAAATTAGAAAAATATATACATAAAACTATTTTTCAGAAATAAAAAACTGATAATTGGCATGTGCAAACCAATTACCTTCAGAAGTCACATAATTAGTGAAATGATGTGAAATGATGTCCACCTGTGTGCAATCTAAGTGTCACATGATCTGTCATTACATATACACACCTTTTTGAAAGGCCCCAGAGGCTGCAACACCTAAGCAAGAGGCACCACTAACCAAACACTGCCATGAAGACTAAGGAACTCTCCAAACAAGTAAGGGACAATGTTGTTGAGAAGTACAAGTCAGGGTTAGGTTATGAAAAAATATCCAAATCTTTGATAATCCCTAGGAGCACCATCAAATCTATCATAACCAAATGGAAAGAACATGGCACAAGAGCAAACCTGCCAAGGGACAGCTGCACATCAAAACTCACGGACCGGGCAAGGAGGGCATTAATCAGAGAGGCAGCACAGAGACCTAAGGTAAACCTGGAGTAGCTGCAGAGTTCCACAGCAGAGACTGGAGTATCTGTACATAGGACGACAATAAGCCGTATGCTCCATAGCGTTGGGCTTTATGGCAGAGTGGCCAGAAGAAAGCCATTACTTTCAGCAAAAAAAAAATGTCGCGTTCTGAGTTTGCGAAAAGGCACGTGGGAAACCTCCAAAATGTATGGAGGAAGGTATACAACAAAAAAAGAGAGAGGAAATGGGACTTTGTATGAGGCGAGTCATTGGTTTGTTCAGTTTATTAAGAAATAGCAGATTACATTAAGGAAAGTATCAATCTGTAATACAGGACACAATCCAGTGTAATACATTTGCAAAAATATAAATATAAAACAATTATACAGAAGAAAGTACAGAATAATAAATAAACATCTTAATTACAAAAGGTCACTCATCCATTCATAAAAGTTCAATGAACATGATCGATTTTACATGGTAGACCAAAATTGTTTAAAGCATCAGTTTGATATAACTCAACGCACGTTTCATGGCTCTTGCCAATCATCAGGAGTAAGATGCTCTGAAAATAAATCAGTAATATTTATAAGTAGGGATATCCTTTAAACGGAGAAACAATCTCTCAAAATAAAGGTGTGTAACTTACAGTGCGGCCAAATGGTGGCGCCCAACCTAGGATCCAAAGGAAGAAGAGGGACAAGGATAATCGATGACATAATTTTTTTCTTTTCCAATGTTTTTATTGAAATCAAGTTTTAACAGATAACAAGGGTTCACATTGATACAAGTGTTGTGTCAGCAGTAACTTTTACAATAGTGGATCTCAAATTAGCACGACTGGCTCATAGTATAATTGTACTAGAACTAAGGTACCCACCCTGTCCATTCCTATCCATAAACAAACTGATGGCTCATGAAACGCCTAACATACACTATCAATACCGCTGTTCACTGTACAACTAGCGATAGTATTAATAACTTGGAGTTATAACAGAAAACTTAGGTATTGGGTATACACTGGGCTTAATATACTGTAGAGCCCGCTGTCAAGCATGTGAGAACCCAACTATGGAGACAAAGTAAAAGTTTGTATGAAGAAATAAAAGAAAAGTAAAGGAGGAAAAGAAAGAAGAGGAAGAAAAGAAAAAGAGAGGGAGAATGTGCAAACGATCTCCACGCTCCAGGCCACTGCCCCCCCCCGCCCCTCACGGCGACTGAAGATATTTAATCCAGAGGTTCCAAACCCTTTCAAATCTATTTTGTTGGTCACGCTGTCTTAGCTGCCAGGAGGATAAAAAAAAGATAAGGGATCTGAGGTGTCTGGGTAGTTTGCTCGAAAGATCAGAAAATAAGTCTGTCTAAACATTTTTAGATATGTTCACTCCAGTCACCGAATAAACCAAGTTAAAAATTCTTATCCAAAATCTCTTGACTTTCGGACACATCCACCAGGTGTGGAGCATTGTTCCCTCTTGACCACACCTCCTGAAACAGAGAGGCGATGCTCTCTGTGGATTTGGCTATCCGTGCCGGAGGTATCTTATAGTTCGCCTCTACTAGGGAAGTGTTCAAAATTCCCCTGTGCACCATGGTTGACCACGGGGACCAAACATCCTCATCAATCGTCTCCCCCAGGTCCACCTCCCAAGCTAATTGGTAGGAAAGTTTAGAGCCATGGTCTGTTAGCAAAACATACAACTCCGAAATACTACCTCGCATCCCAGGCCCTCTTAAGCATTTATTTTCATAGAACCTTCTAGTGGTGATGTCCCCCTGGTCTCTACATAGCGAATGTAAATAATGAGTAATTTGCAAGTCGAAAGGTCTCGGTCGGGGGCATGTCTAAAGTGTTTCGAAAGTAGGAGGGTTTTCTGATGCCCCTATGATCTATGAAATGTGCTATTTTGTACAAGCCTTTATTGATCCACCATGCAAACTGTTGTGGATGCTGACCTGGGGGAAAGTGCGGGTTTCCAAAAATGGAGGCCGCTGGAGTATGTGGTGACCTAAGAGAGTATACTTTGCACATCCTGTCCCAAAGACCCAGTGAGTGAGATAGAGAGAGGCTCAGAATGGCTTTACGTTCCTTAGAAGGCAGCCACATTAGAAGGTCCATAGGGAAAGGAGAATTCGCCCGTGCCTCTAGGTTAACCCAATCAGGGCGATAGGTTGTGGAATAAATTTGGTAAAGTTGTACCAACTGAGCCGCTCTATAATAACGCAAAAAATGTGGTACCCCTAATCCACCTTGCCCCTTTGAGACATACAAGGACGATCAAGCCACCCTGCAACCTCCCCGGCTCCAGATGAATTTGAAAGTTAATGATTGGAGTTGTTTAAAAAATGTTGCGGGAACTGAAATCGGAAGGGACCTAAAATAATAAAGGATTCTAGGAAGAGTCATCATTTAACGGCACTTATTCTGCCCAACCAAGAAAGACTAATTAGCCTTACAGTATATAGGGTAGATATGTCTGGGGTGAGTTTTACTCCTAGGTAGGGAAGGGCCTGTTTACACCACCGAAATGGAAAAGAAGCTCGTACAGAGGTCAAGGTTGAAAGCAGGTAGATTAATATCCATTGCTTCTGATTTAGATTGATTGACCTTCAGGCCCGATACTATTCCAAATTCAGAAAGAAGTGAAGCCAGGTTAGGCAGGGTCGTGATAGGGTCTGTGATGAATAATAAAAGATCATCCGCAAATAATGCGCATTTATGATCTCTGCCTCCGTTGAATACACTGTGTATATTAGGATTAGACCTGATGGCAATCGCCAATGTTTCTATAGCAACTATAAATAAGAGTGGGGAAAGAGGATAGCCTTGCCTGGTTCCTGTTCTAATTTGCAGCAGATCCGATTTGTGGCCAAAAGCTACAATGTTAGCTGAGGGAGTAGAATACAGTACAGATAATAGAGAGAGGAATTTAGATCCAAAATTCCATTGCCTCAAAATATGAAACAAAAAAGCCCAAGAAAGGGAATCAAAGGCCTTATAAAGGTCCAGTGACAACAACATTCCCCGTCTGGTTCCTAAACCATCCCAACCAGAGTGCAGCAAAGATATAAGGTCCATGGCCCTGCGGATTTGATCTGCCGCCTGTCGTCCTGAGACAAAGCCCACTTGATCCATATGGACATATTTTGCCAGGAAGGTGTTAAGTCTATTAGCATAAATTTTCGTTAATAATTTCAAATCCACATTAATAAGCGAAATAGGGCGGTAATTTTTCACACTGTGGTCTTTGTCAGCCTTTGGTATTAGGCAGATGGTAGCTCTATTTAGGTCTCCCCCCAAGTGAGCCCCATCACGCAGGGCCATAAAAAATTCCAATAAGTGGGGCGATAATATTTGGGCAAATTTCTTATAATAAGAGGCGGAAAACCCGTCTGGACCCGGAGTTTTTGAAGCATGAGCTTGGTTTATTGCAGACATTACCTCTTCTATGGTGATAGCCTCATCCATTATCTCCTTATGGGAGTCAGAGAGGGATGGGAGAGGTAAGTCCTTAATGAAATCATCTATAGCACCAGGTTGTAGAGTCTCCGGCTCTTTATATAAGGAGATAAAATAGGAATGGAAAAGATTTAGTATCTTTTGCGGGTTTTGTGTAAAGGACCCGTTAGGCTGTCTAATCTTTGGGACTGTCCTGCGACGAGGCCTGGGACTCAATCTGCGTGCTAACAAAATTCCCAGTTTATCTACTTGGGTATAAAATTTTGCCTGTGTCCATCTAAGGTTTTTTTCTGCCCTGGTTGTTAAACAAAGGTTTAGTTCCAGTCTAGCCGAGTCAATCTGAGCCCTCAGGTCCAGATCAGGATTATCTTTGTGTCGGGTTAACAGGTTGGACAGCTCGCAATCCTTTTGGCTAATTATTGAATCAAAGGTTTTCTTCAGCCTTGAGGCAGTCTGAATGAAATATCCCCTGATAGTCGCTTTATGTGCTGCCCAGGTATTTACCACAGAAGTGTCCAAAGGGTCATTCTGAGCAAAATACTCCGTGAGCTTTTGTTCGATGTCAAAGCAGATCGAGGGGTTACTAAGTAAAGAGTCATTCAGTCTCCAAGGGGCCGGGCCTGAATAAGATTGTAAGGAGTCACACGCTGTCCAAACTGCTGAGTGATCAGACCACGTCACGTCTATTATTTTGCTAGTGTGGAATAAGGAGACTGCCGATGGAACCGTGAAAAAATGATCTATTCTAGAATAGGTGTTATGGACATGTGAGTAAAAGGTATAGTCTTTCTTGGATGGATTAAGTTCCCGCCATAGATCAATTAGATTATGATAGTGTAACATTTTAGCCAGCTTAAAGCCGATTTTTGTGAAATGGCTCCGGGGGTTGAGAGCTGTCTCGTCCTATCAAGTATAGAGTCCAGGGCCACATTGGAGTCACCTCCAAACAGGACAGTGCCCTGTAATTCCGGGGTCGCTTTGTGCCAAAGTTTCCGCAAGAAGGGTAATTGCCCTTTGTTCAGAGCATAATATGAGATTAAAGAAACCAAGTTGCCCTCTAGACGACCCACGACCATTAGGTAGCGGCCCTCTGGGTCAGCCACGAGCTTCTCCAGTGAGAAGGTCACTCGCTTAGAAAAACAAATGGCCACCCCTCCAGTTTTCCCAGGGCCATTCGCTAAGTAGAATTGGGGGTAGTAATGGTGTAAAAAAGTAGGGTTATAAGTTGGAGAGAAGTGCGTTTCTTGGAGAAATAGCACATCGGCCCTTAGCGATTTATAATGTTGGAAGGCCATTCTACGCTTAACAGGCCCTGTACATTATGGGAAATAAATCCAAAAAGGTGATTCTGATTAGTGGTCTCCATGATGCACAAGGGAAAAAAGGTTATCACTTACCCGTTCCCAGAAAGTCTTGAGGCGCCGTTCCTCGAAAGACAGAGTCAGCGGGGCGGCCAGAGCCTGGAGCCGTGGGATCACAGCAAAGTAGAAATGAAGCATAGAAAAATTTGTGAAAAAGTCAGCGGAGAGAAGAAATGAGGGTGAGTGACCCAAGGGAGAGTCGCCCAACAAGAGTAGAAAAATAATATACAATTGTACCAGTCTTAACTATAGAAACATAATAAACCAATGGGGATAATTCCCCTACTCCTTTCGGAAATAGTATAGGGTCGATGGGCCCTGTACCCAGTTTGGTTTCGGTCCCGCCACACAGTGGGAGGACCGGAAGCAAACAAGGCGAATGACCGCCACTACCGGCCACCGCCAAACCCTGCAATAGCACATAATAATATCATGTTAAGGGAGTCCCAAGGATCAAATTAGTAAACTAAAAGATGAAGTGCAGTGGAGAGTCAACTTGTCCCTGTTATCAGTAGGGTGATAACGCAGTACTGGGGTGTTCCCATAAAGTTGGCCTCCAACTTAACCGAGGGAGTTCCGTAACTGTAAAATAAAAATGTTATATAAAGGATCATCAAAGGGATTCAACTTTGATCCCGCCCACGGATCAACATAGAAAGTAAAGGGGTGACAACTGTCACAAAGGTAGGTTTATAAAGCAGAGAAGTATACATCTTTCTCAGGGGGGCTTTACTTTCAACTTGGCCTTGCTTCTAGTAGAGTGCCAGATTGGTGAGAGGGGGCACTGGGGTGACCTGTCCTGGGGAGTACGAGGTTGTGATGGACGCGGGAATTCCTTATGCTCCACGGAAATCAGGCCCAGCTTCTTTAACATCGCTTCGCCCTCTTGAAAAGTGGAAAATGAATGTTTCTTACGCTGGTAGGTGAATGCCAGGCGGAAAGGAAAGGCCCAGTGGTATTTAATGCCATTTGTTATAAGAGGCTGTAGTAGCGGTTTGAGTGCCCTGCGTTTTTGAACGGTAGTGGGGGAGATATGCGTGAAGATTTGGATAGGGTGTTCAAGCAGGTGGAGATCCGTTATTTCTCTGGTTTTGAACATCACCTGTTCTTTGACCGAATAATAATGTGGCTTCACAATGATATCACGTGGCAAACCATCAGCGCGGGGCTTAGCCAAAGCCCTGTGAGCCCTATCTAGCTCTAATTTATGGGAGGGAAGATCCGGTAACAAGTGGGAAATCAGTTCTTTGCTCACCGCCATTGAGTCAGCGAAAGACTCAGGAATCCTGCGTACTCTAAAATTGTAACGGCGTGAGGGATTTTGCAGATCGTCAATTTTATTAAGGGCTTCTTCCAATCGTTGCTGTACAGCTTCAATGCAGTTGGTATTTTGATTGGTTCTGGCAATGGTCTCATCTAGCTTGGACTCTATGGTCCCTATGCGTGTTCCCAGCTCCTGGAATTCACCCTTCAGATCAGCCGTGATGCGTTTAGTCGCTCTCTCTAGCCCCTGGTCCAATAATGCAGAAAAGCATGCTATTATAGTTGGATATTCCAGTTGTGAGGCAGTAGAGAGATGGGGTGTGGGGGGAGGGCTATCTTTCATGTTCCCCTGACTGAGCATTGCCTCACAGAAGGCTTTGTCCATATCAGAACTCTGGGAGGAAAATAGATCCCCAGCAGGGAATGGTACAGTGTGTTGGGTGGTGTAATCGACCATATCACCTGTCCCAGCTGTTAGCAGCGCTTCTCCTGGCTGGATGTGTGAGGAATCCTGTGTGAGCCATTGTGCACGCTGTGTCAGCAGTGGTGCTGGCGCCATCTTGGCCGTCTGGGAGCCCTCTAGGGATTTCCTCCTGTGGTGGCTTTAAAGCAGGATACAATCCGTTTCTGGGCATGTACCGGGTCCCGATCGTGCGAGGAGCCGGACCGGGTCTGCAGCAAGTGTGGGCGGGACCACCTACAGTGGTCGTAGTCTTTCCATTTGAAGGGGAGGCTGTCTCTCTCTTCCCTCCACTGTATGCCTGCCCAAACCTCCATGCAGCTGCATTTCCATGCATCTACTCCTTGACACGATTATTTTTGATTTATCCAAATCAGCTCAGCAGTGAATCTCCATATCAGGGGGATTTCATACTGCTGCCTTAACTTTGCAATAAGGCTGTATAGCCTCCAGCAAACAACTCTTGATTCAACTTAAGTTCTCCAGCAAGGACATATTTATGCTTAGCCCCTCTGTGACCAAAATTTATGGGAACCTGTATGAGTGAGACCTACCCGTACCTTGAATGCTATTCACCGTGTTCATTAAATCTCTACTTTAATAAATTGCTCAGCCTGTATACCACAATTCATACCAGAACTCCTGATGAAGCTCGAAATGAGCGAAACATGTCGAGTGGTATTTATTGAGTGGCTTTTTTCCATTGTCTTTGTCAAATTAGACTTTTTTGTTAATATGTAATAAATTGAATAATAAAAAACTTTTGTATGGCTAGATTATGTATGTCTGTTTACTTCATCTATCATTTATTCTAAGGACCTTAAAAGTCCCGGGGTTCATTTACCCCATTTCCCCTTTCTATTTTTTATTATTTTCATGGGATGTGGTGCTAAGGTTAATTGTTCCTGCCCTCTTCATCCAAATCAATTACATGTACATTAATTAAAAAAGGAAAGGAAAACCACGAGTACACCTGTATTGCAGCCGAACCGCAGCACACCAGTGTGAGACAAAAGGCTTGTACTTGTAGCAGGCACTGCCACTCCACTGAAAAGTGATTAATGCTCAGGTCACTTTTCAGAGGCATTTGACAGGCATTGAGGAGGTGATATCTAATTTCTTCCCTGCCTGTTTTAACCTCCTAAATGCCAGTCCCTTCAGGTAATGGCACGGTTCACTATGAACTCCACCAATACTCTATGTAGATATTAGATGTGCTCTCACCTTATTGTTTGCACATCTAATACATAATAAGAGCTATGGAAATAAGGTGGAGTTCAAAGTGAATTTCTACACCTAAGTGGAGCACCCCTTTCAGAAGATTTGAGGATATTATTAAACCCAGAGACTGGTGGACTTAGGCCACCATAGACAGACAGAAATTTCTGCTGAACTGGCAGAATTTCAATCCCTCTATGAGCAGACTGGTTATACAGAATACGATCTATCAACTGACTTCAGTACAACCAGCGTGTCTTTTTTATCAATCACTGCTGGCTGCTATAGCTGCCGGCAGTGATCACTATATTCTTATGGCTGGGAAACGTTCACCTCACGAGCACACACCAACACGCGGCTCTTACAAAAGCATGGTAAATCAAATGCCAGGCTTCCCTATCATTACACCTGTGCATCTGCGACCAAGTCTGGGCACAAGCCAGCACAGGCTCCTAGAAACACAGAAGGGTGGCCAGTAAGAGGAGAGCTGGGATATGACGTTACTTACATCATATCCCTGCCACTCCTAAACCTGCTCCACTGCCACACCAGGCCCAGAATTCCCTTAATCTGGCCCTGGGGGGTGGTGCACCAGCCTGTGCCTGCACATGCAGGGCACTGCCTGCACAGAGAGACTGTGACTCTGTGAGAGAGACTCTGTACTGGCAATGTGGAGCAGTCTCCGTCTCTCTCTGTGCGGGCAATGTGGAGCAGTCTCCCTCTCTCTCTGTGCGGGCAATGTGGAGCAGTCTCCCTCTCTCTCTCTCTCTCTGTGCGGGTAATGTGGAGCAGTCTCCCTCTCTCTCTGTACGGGCAATGTGGAGCAGTCTCCTTCTCTCTCTGTGCGGGCAATTTGGAGCAGTCTCCCTCTCTCTCTGTGCAGGCAATGTGGAGCAGTCTCCTTCTCTCTCTGTGCAGGCAATGTGGAGCAGTCTCCCTCTCTCTCTGTGCGGGCAATGTGGAGCAGTCTCCCTCTCTCTCTGTGCGGGCAATGCGGAGCAGTTTCCCTCTCTCTCTGTGTGGGCAATGTGGAGCAGTCTCCCTCTCTCTCTGTGCTTGCAATGTGGAGCAGTCTCCCTCTCTCTCTCTCTCTCTCTCTCTGTGCGGGCAATGTGGAGCAGTCTCCTTCTCTCTCTGTGCGGGCAATATGGAGCAGTCTACCTCTCTCTCTGTGCGGGCAAGGTGGAGCAGTCTCCTTCTCTCTCTGTGCAAGCAATGTGGAGCAGTCTCCCTCTTTCTCTGTGTGGGCAATGTGGAGCAGTCTCCCTCTCTCTCTATGCTTTTGATGTGAAGCAGTTTCCCTCTCTCTGTGCAGGCAATGTAGTGCAGATGGATGGTGGACTTGCCCCCCAGGCCTAAGGCTGCCAGCCTTCCCCTGCGCACCATCATCCCAAAAAATTATATCATCACCAAACATCCTTTCAATTGATGGGATAAGAAAAGTGTCCAAACTCTCAATATGAACTTGCGCATTTATTGAAGATTTAATGACTGTCATCTCCCCCGTACCTTTACCTGACATGCAACCACATATCATGAATGATATTGGAAATTGGCATGTTTTCTTCAGGCAGTCATCTTCATACATTTCATTGGAATGGCACTAAACAAAAGCTCCACCCAGCCCAATGCAGATTTGTGATTCATCACTGAATATCACTTTCATCCAGTCATCCACAGTCGATGATTGCTTTTCTTTAGCCCACTGTAACCTTGTTTGTTTCTGTTTAGGTGTTAATGATGGTTTTCGTTTTGGCTTTTCTGTATGTAAATTCCATTTCCTTTAGGCAATGTCTTACAGTTCAGTTACAGAAATTGACTCCAATTTCTGACCATTTGTTCCTCATTTGTTTTATGTCAAAGTATTTTATTGAATTTCAAATAGAAAAATACAGTATAACATGAAGATCAACTTATGAATCACCAAATTGGGTATATGTTAAATATACATGTAACTCTCACATTAAATGGCTGTGTGCTATGCACTTGGGGAGTGTTGTGGGCCCTCAACTACCGACACCCTCATGGGGTCTGGCTGTGTTGGGAGAAGTGGGGGCATTCCATCTCCTTTTTTGAAGGCGTGTAAACCAGAGGCTGCCTCTGAACCTTTGTTTAGAATTCAGTTCCCTCAAGAGTGTTCAGTTCAGAAAAGCCTCTGACTCTCCTGTTGTAGCCCGGAACCAGCCTGGTTTACAGTTCGTTCTAGCCCTATAGGCGTCAAGGTGTGATCCATGGAGGAAGATTATAGTGTGGAACACACTAATAGAGAAGTTAGAAGAGTAGAGGGAAAGAAGGAGGAGAACGAAAAGAGTCGCCAACCATAGAGGAATTGAATTATGTCAATTAGTGATTGTCAATTCCGGGTATCAAGGAAATTCTGATTAATTGGGCCCAGTGTTCCAGATTGCTTCGAACTGTTTGGACGTGTCTAAAAGTACACCGATTAACCTTTCTTGAACCATTATCCAATATATTTTCATTTTCGTAGCAGGGATTGATACTTTAGGTTGTTTTCATGCCTTGGCTATTGAAAGTTTTGCCCCGTCAGGATAAAGCGGGTCAATGTTCGTGACAGTTTGGGGATGTTCGTTACGTAGCCGTTCAGTAGGGCTATGGATGGATTTTGGGTCACAGGACACTTTGTGATTTTACGTATAATGTGGAAAATATTATTCCAGTATTCTCTAATTTTTGGGCATTCCCACCAAGTGTGTAGCATAATCCCCAGGCTGTGACACCCTCTAAAGCATAGTGGTGAGGTGGCAGGGAAAATGGAGGCTAATCTGGTGGGCACTAGATACCATCTTGTGAAAAGTTTTATATTAGCTTCCAACAGTGAGTTATTGTAGATACCTTTAAGAGAGCTAGAAAACAACTAATGCCAGTCCTCTAGGTCTCGTTCCTCCTGAAGTTCACTTTCCCACGCTGTCATATACGGTAGTTTATCTGCGTTTTTGGCCAGTGAAGCGTAGATTTTTGATATTCCACCCCTCTGCTCCATGGCTTGCCCGCACAATCTTTTGTACTCTGTGAAATTTGGAGGGTTTGGTTTCTTCTTCCAAATTTCGTTGAGGAAGTGGAAGATTTGATAGAACCTGAATCTTTCTGAAGTGGGGAGGTCCAGTGTTTCTTCAAAATGCCCCAGGGGTGAGGGGACACTAGTAGAATAGAAATGCCCTATGCGGTACACTCCCTTATCCAGCCACCAAGTAAATGCTGTAATGTTCATACCTGGTTGGAATTGAGGGTTATGGAAGATATGTGCTAGCGGTTGGAGCTCAGAGACCAGGGATGGAAGCCCCCTCATGCTATCTCACTGCTTAAATGAGTGAGATAGAGTGGGGGAGAGAATTGGGGGTCTATTTTTTGGGGGACACCAAAGTAGAAAGCCTAGCATGTGGTTTAGGGCTGCGTGTCTCTCTATGGCTACCCAATCTGGTTTTTCAACCTTGAGGTAAACGTTAGATAACTGGGCTAGCCTTGCCACTTGGTAATACCATAGTAAGTTTGGGAGTCCCAGACCTCCTTGTGTAGTCAGGTTATATAGAGTCCTCTGTGCGAGTCGAGGTCCTTTCTTATCACAGATGAACCTGGTAATCTTACCCTGAAATGATTTGAGATGATCTCTCTTGATCGCGATTGGTGGTGAGCGGAAAGGTAGAGTAACCTCGGCAAGAGGGTCAACTTTACCGAGTTTACCCTGCCCACCCAGGATAACTTGTGTTGGGACCAACCTATAAGGTTGGACTCTAGTTTGCGGAAAGTGGGAGGGAAATTGGCCCGGTACAATTGTTCTATTTTGGGTGTGGGGTTGAGTCTTAGGTATCTAATGTAGGATTACCCCCATCCGAACTTAAAAGAGCCTTTCAAGTACTTGACGCTAGCAGGTGGTAAGGATATGTTGAGTGCTTGTTATTTGGTCATGTTGACCTGTAAACCTGACACTGAGGCAAAAGTGTCTAGTAAAGAACATAAAGCGGGTAGGGAAGAATTGGGGGAAGTTAGGAATAGTAATAAGTCATCCACAAAAAGGGCGCATTTGTGGGTGTTAGAGCCGCAATCTACTCCCCTGATATCCAGGTTTGAGCGTATCACTATCGCTAGAGGTTCAATTACCAAGGCAAATATCAGGGGAGAGAGTGGGCATCCCTGTCTAGTTCCTTTGGCTATTGTAATTGGGTCTGCATGGTATCCCTGTAGTCTCACTGTTGCTTCCGGAGTGGAATAAAGAGCCTTTAATGTTCCCAGGAAATTTTCGTCGAAGCCCCACCTTTGGAGAATTAGGAATAGGTAAGGCCAGGAGACCGAATCGAAGGCCTTCTGGAGGTCTAATGATAGGAGAGTTCCCTCCTGTTTAGGTCCCTGTTTAGGTCCCACTGCTCTCCATACCTAATCTGGGCCTTGTCATCCCAGTATGAAGCCCACCTGGTCTTTGTGAATGTATTGGTTAATGAACGTCGCTAAGCAGTTTGCCATGACTTTGGTCAGGATTAATTGTTGATTAATGAAATAGGTCTATAGTTCCCCACAACCCCTGCGTCTTTGTCAGGTTTAGGAATTACAGTAATATATGCTGAATTGAGAGGGTTTCCCAGCGGCTTCCATCTTTCTTTGAATTAAAGAACCTTGTCAAGTACAGAGTTAGGATTTCTGCGAATGCTTTATAATATGGCACTGAGAAACCATCTGGGCCCGGAGCTGAACCCCCTTTCAGATTTCTGATTACCTCCCCTACCTCTTCGGTTGTTATGGGTGATTCCAGGTCCGCTATATGTTCGGCTGTCAAAGTAGGGAGGGTTATGCCATCAAGGAATGATGCCATCCATGTCAGGTTTGCATCTGCTGATGCTTATATAAGTCGGAATAATATTCTTGAAAGAACTTTAGTATATGTTGTTGGTTTAGTGTGAAGGTACCATCTGCTTATCTGGTTTTCGGAACTGAATACGACTTGTGTTTTGGGGAAAGTTTGGTAGCTAGCATCGTGCCTATTTTGTCTTTTTTTTAAGATAGAACTTAGCTTACATCCATCTAATATGTTTGTCTGCTCTCGCTGTCAAAGCTAGGTTTAGGGCCAGTCTTGCCGTGTCAAGAGCTGATATAGGGACACTTGTGGGGTCTTTTTTGTATTTTTTGCAAAGGTCATTATAATCCTGTTCCAGCCTTACCAGGTCCCCCTGTTTTTCCTTTTTTAGTTGTGAAGCTATTTGTCACAGTTTGCCCCTAATCATGGCTTTATGTGCCCACCCGTAGTGTTTCCGCCAATCTCTCATCAGTATCATTAAGCTTGAAGTATTCTTGTAACATCTGTAGAAGTTCTGTCACTCTGATGGGATCACTGAGAATGAATTTCTTTAGTTTCCAGTTTGGTGTACTATGTTTAAATGAGTCCCTGCGGAGTGACAGAGACACCATAGAATGGTCGGACGATGCTGCCTCTATAATAGAGGATTTGGTGGCTGATGGGATACGGTGAGTAGAAAAGAGAATATGGTCTATCCTGGAGTATGAATGGTGTGGGGTGGAGTAGTGAGTGAAATCTCAAGTAGAGGGGTTCAGCTCCCTCCAAATGTCCGCTAACCCTTGCTGGTAAATTAGTTTTGCTATCTTGACACTGCCTTTGTTGGGTCTAATAAGTTTTGATTTTAGGAGGTTAGATTTATCTAGGCCCAAATAAAAGGCCATGTTAGAATCTCCGCCCAGGATCATGGTTCCCTCAGTCAGTGGCTTCAGGATTTGAAATATCTGTTGAAACCTGTCCTCTGTTGGAAGCGTAATAAGAGATAAATGAATATTTGTGTCCATCTAGAATACCCTTAACAAGGAGAAACCTTCCCTCCGGGTCTCTGTGCTTCAGCTGTGTTGTGAATTTGCAGTGCTTAGAAAACAAGATAGCCACCCCTCTGGTCTTGTCTTCAACATTTGCTAGATAAAATTGTGGGAAGTGGGCATAGAGGAACGAGGGAGAGTACCGCCCCGGGAAGTGGGATTCCTGCAACAGGACCACTTCAGCGTGATAAGATCGGTAAGCTTGAAATGCTTTCCTCCTTTTTTGGGTGAATTTAACCCTTGTGCATTATGAGAAACAATGCGAAGGCGGGGGTGCTACTACTTTACTAGATGCCATGGAATAGAGAGATGGAACAGCCATCTAACTTAACGTCACTTACCTTACCCCGGCTTAGAAGCTGGGAGTTACTTTTCAGTTTTGGGAACTTTAGGGTGTCATCATTGCAGACAGATAATTTCTCTAGGTTGGCTAGAAAGAGGAAAAGTTTAGAAAAAGAAAGGAACAGGAATAGTAACATTATATAATTACGACCATAAGATGGCCATGAATGGAAGGAGGGGTTAGAACTACTTCCCTTCATTCCAAGCAAACAGTAGACTATAGCCCTTCAACGGGGCTAATTTCCCATTATTCGGGTAAGGATAAAGCATAACCAAATGATGGGGGGAGGCGCTGGGCAACGCCCCAGCCCCAAACAACTCTGCAGTTAACCTTAAAGGAACATAAGCTAATTTTAACAACATTGAACAGAACCAGCGTGAGCCTAGTGAAGCCTCTTAGGCACTAAACTGCCCAGAGAGCCTCTGAGAGACGTTATGTCAGTGAGACAGTGGAAGGGGTGGTTATATGTAACCAGAGGCGGCTCTAGGCTTTGTGAGGCCTTAGGCAAAATTTAGACACGAGGCCCCACTGACGCCCATAATGGATAAAAAAAATTCAAGCAAGTAAAAATGGCTGCAGAAAGGTGCGTGGATCTAGCACACAGGCGATCAGCACCACTTTCAGGGCACCCTCCTCACCCATCAGACCATATGCAGCCAATACAACATATCCACAGAGAAAGGAGAGTGGGGGTATCCCAGTGCAGATGAGAGAGTGAGAGAGAGAAGGGGGGTGAGGGAGGTTGAGAGGGAGGGAGAGAGAGAGGAGAGGGAGAGAGGGAGAGGGAGAGGGGGAGGGAGAGAGGGAGGGAGAGAGAGGGAGGGAGAGAGGGAGGGAGGGAGAGAGGGAGGGAGAGAGGGAGGGGGAGAGAGAGGGAGGGAGAGAGGGAGGGAGAGAGGGAGGGAGAGAGGGGGGAGAGAAAGTGGGGGGGTGAAAGAGGGAGAGAGAGAGAGGAGAGAGAGAGAGAGAGAGAGAGAGAGAGAGAGAGAGAGAGAGAGAGAGGGAGAGGGAGAGGGAGAGGGAGAGGAGAGAGGGAGGGGGAGAGAGGGAGGGGGAGAAAGGGGGAGAGAAGGGGAGGGGGAAGAGAGGGAGGGGAGAGAAAGGGAGGGGGAGAGAGGGAGGGGGAAGAGGAGGGAAGGGGGAGAGAGGAAGGGGTAGAGAAAGAG